>PVJN01009291.1:0-61402 GCA_004026805.1 Lasiurus borealis | reverse complement strand
TCGGGCAGGTAAAAACCCTTTGCAGTGGGGCTGCCCGGCTGGGAGAGCCCCGTCCAGCAGTTCCCCGCCTTCTCCTGGAGGATAACTGGCTCCCAACTTGCCTCCAATCACTCCCAGTGCGACTCCCAGCCGCTCTCTCTCCCTCTGCCCAGCGACAAAGCTCCAGGTGCGTCTGTTTACTCCGCCGCCATTTTTTTCCTCCCGTTCAAACATCTTTAAAACCATTACTCTGCACTCTTTCTCTGAAAGGCTGCTCACTTCAATTTCATCTAACTCCCTTTCTGATGATTCCTCTTTTTCATTCCTTTGGGGATTGCTTTTATGTCTTCCCATGTTTTCTTGTTATGTTTTAATTGTAGATTTGATTGTTTTAATACTCAAGGTTTTTTGTTTTTTTGTTTTTTTTGTGTGTTTTTTTTTTTTTTTTGGAAGGGGTGATATGGTGCTACTGGTGTATTCTCTCATTCTCCTGTGTTTGTTAATTTATTGTAGTTTCCTACTTGAGCTATTTGGGTTCTCTTGAAGTATATCTGCAAGCTTGAGCAGCACAACTGTGGTGTCTAAAAGTCAGCTGCCGTGGAGAGGGGTGTTCCTATTTTTGCTGTTTTGCACCCTTAATTGAGATCACCTGTGCCCAGCAGGGATACACAGTGGCACCAAGGGGTGATATATTTCAGGGGCCTATACCATGGAGAGGTGTGGCTGTGGTGTCCAGAGTTAAAAAATCACACCTGTGGGGGCTCCCAGTGGCTCCCAGGCACTGTTTAGGGGGTGGACCATCATAGACATGCTGCTGAAAACCCACCATGAGTGGCAGTCTAGAGTGCACACCTCAAATACCGGTGACCAGGGGGCTCGACAAACCAGATAGGAGAGTATGCCACAGACAAGGTGACCAGAACACACAAACACAAGGTCTAGGGTGTAACAGATGGGTGACCCTGATGCACAAATGCAGGGACTAGGGCATCTGCAAGCTGGAGCAAAGGCCTGGTGCAGAGGTGCGCGCAAACGTGTTGACCCAGGAGTTCTGCAGGCGGGGACTAGTGTGTAACCACAGCTGAAACCACAGCCGGGGTAACTGTGACGCACAAACACAGGGACTAGGGTGTCTTGAAACTAGTGTGAAGGCATGCTGCACACGGTGCACACGGTGACCAGTGAGATCGCAAGCCTGGACCCCTGTGTGTCCTCTGCTGCAGCAGTGCTGATGTCGCTGGGGAGGGGCAGGTTGCACTCACTGCTTTGGAGGCAGAGGTCCCAGGGTCTGTGGAAATGCAGGGTCCATGGATCTGTGGGATTCTGGCTGGAGTGGCTGTTGGGTTGCAGGGCAGCTCCAATGCCCCTCTAGCTGGTGGTGTTGGTGAGTTCCCAAAGAAAGGCCCTGTTTCCCATCAAGATGGCTTGGGGAGTGAAAGCCTTGATGGCAGTGTCTCCCGTCCAAGAGAGCCTGGACTGCCATCCCCCACTGCTCCTGCGAGATTCAACTGCCCCTCACTCAATCACACATCCACACATTCTCTTTTTGTCTCCTCACTCACTTCCTCTCCCTCACCCCGTCCTGCCAGCCCCCATCACCCCATCTTATCCCCCCCTCAACATTTTTCTTTTCCTTCTCATCCTATATCCAACCTTCAAAAATTTCACACTTTCAGCTGAAACCGGTTTGGCTTAGTGGATAGAGTGTCGGCCTGCAGACTGAAAGGTCCCAGGTTTGAGTCCAGTCAAGGGCATATATCCTGGTTGTGGGCACATCCCCAGTAGGGGGCATGCAGAAGGCGGCTGATCGATGTCTCTCTCTCATCATCATCAATGTTTCTAACTCTCTATCCTTCTCCCTTCCTCTCTGTGAAAAGTCAATAAAATATATTTTTTTAAAAATTTCACACTTTCAAATTAGCCTTCAAACCTTCTTTCTATGTCCTTCAAAAATGCATAGCCATGCCTCAGACCTTCCATCAAGTATATCTACTCTAATATTCTTTCTTTCTGTCATACCAACTTGTACAGAACTTTCCTTTTTTTTTCTTTAAAAATAAATTAGAATTCTTCACTATTATAAACCTTAATTTTCCAATGATTACCAAAAAGTAAACAGCCAGCATTTCTTAGATTAACATTTATAAACACACATTAAATGTACTCTTACTTTCAAGAAAATATACCTTCAACAAAGTACAAGAGAACTTCTGTAATAAAAACTAAGAGCAGTCAAATTAAAACATGCCTAGCAATCAATGTTTCAGTATTGTATGCTATTTTAAAATGTTTAGATGTTTATTATTTAATCCAGTAATGCTCCAAAGCCTTTAAGTTACCAAAAGACTTTTGAAAATTATGTATAGGCATATGAGGTGGAAGAAAAGGTAGGGGGAGGAGGAAGCAGGCCCAGCAGCCTGTTCCCAGGCCTCTAGCTGCTTGGATTCAAAATTGCCAGATTTTTCCTTAGAAATAACATGCTAAAGTTTGGGAGATAATGAGCTAGCTCAGCTTCTGATAATAGCCAGACTGTTAAATAAGCATGTGCAGTAAAGAAAGCTGTTCGTTAGGAAAGGTAGGGTGGGGGGTGAGGGTGAGAAGGAGCTGAGGTCAGAGCAGTTTTCAGATTGTTAAAGGGGTGAGAATGTTGGCCTTGGGATCTAAAGGATTGGTGAGTAATCCCTTTGCTCAGTGGGAGAAGACTAAAGTTGGGAACCCGGAGGTGAATGTATCCTGAAAGCCCAAGAAAGGAGACCATTCTTGTTCAGAGAAGGGGACAGTCATAGAGGAGATAAGGAGATAAGGTGTTTACAGTCCAAGGAATGGCTTGGCCTTATGGGGTGAAAGAGTGAAATTGAGATAGGTTACTTTGGTTTGGACAACTGGGCTTTATGAGGGGATGCACAGTGGCCTTGGCTGGGCACCAAGGTAGGATGAGAAAAGAGTGAATGGGGGAATTTAGTAAGATGCAGTGTACAGGTAAGGTGGCTAATGACTGTGAGACTAGTCCACCAAATCCCATAATAAAGACTGAGGAGGGGACAAGGGTCCCAACAAGGACAAAATAAGTGGCCCCAGTGTCAAGTAAAAAGGAGATCAGCTTACCTGCCACCACATTCATTATCCAAGGCTTCGTCCTGGTGATGTAAGTCTGTGGAACCATGTTAAGGCCTGGACAGCTTCTTTGGTGGCCAGTCCCAGGAGGTCTGAGAGTTCCAAACTGGACCCAGAGGACAGCCTTGCTGGTCTAACTGAGATCCAACTTGAAGCAGCCACACTATAGTCTGATTTCCAGTGGCCTTCCCTTCTGCACCTTGAGCAGGGCCCAGGAGGGGCTCTTGGATTTAAGCAGGACTTGGCCCAGTTCCTTCATTGTTGCATTTGAAGCATGGGCCCTAGGAGGCTTAGCCCCTGACTTAACCACAGTTGGAAGACTGGCACTTCATTTGGGTTTCATGAGGGTGCTGGCTAGGAGCTAGAAGGCCTCCTCTGGGCCCTCAGCCTTGGACCGATCTCTCTTGCTTTTGGTTTTAGGTCTCCCCATCTCTGTTATTAAAGATCTTAAAGGGCAGGTTAATGAGGTATTTTTGAGAGGTTTGTGGACCTCTGTCTATTTTTCAAAGTTTATGGTGTGTGTCAGGGGCTGTTTGGGATATTAATGGGTCTTCAGGAAGAAGGGCTCCCTTTGGGGAGGTGGGGTCTAAGGTAGTCATTTTCAGTAAGGCCTCCATGAAGCAGGAGAGAAGGAGAGCTGGGTTTTCGTGAGGGCCTTAGTGATTTCATTAAGTTTGTCATCATTGACCACAATACCCTCAGTTTCTAATACCTCCCTCAGGGGTAGAATGGGCACTGGAATAGAAGAAGTTGTTGAGGAAGGTAATCTTTGGGTGGCGTAAGAATGAGTGTTAGAAGGAAAAGGCTGTTTTGGAACTCACATTCTCAGGAATTGGGCTCTTAGGAGCTTGGGGAGAAGGCAGTTGCTGGTTAGGGGGTATGGGTTTTGGGAATCTACTGCAGGCGAGGGAAGAGGTATTAAGGAGGTGAAGGTCAGTGGTCTGCTGGGTCAAAAGTAGTCTCAGAATCAGAAGTTTTAGGGGTAAGAGGTTTTGTGTGAAGAAGAAAGATCTGGAAGAGCAGGACTGAGAGAATATTGGAACTGAAAGTTAAAAAAGACGTACATGTAGGGAATCTCTGACCATTTTCCATTACAGTGACAGAAATCATCTGAATTGCTCAGTATGTTAAAATTAAAAGTGCCATTTTCAGACCATTGAGACTTGTTATTTAGATTTATGTTGTGACCAAACAGTGTTACAAAATAAAGTGAGATGATTTGGCATGATTTCCCCGGCTGCAAGTCTGCAGAGGGAGTGTGGCATGACCCAAGAGAGAGGAAGGGTGAGTGACAGACTACAAATACAAAGTTGACTCTTTAGGGCTGGCATCCCTGCTGCTAAACAAATCACCATGAGAAACGAGAGGTGACCCTACGACCTGGGCATCCCCAATCCAGAAGGACCCAAAGCCAAATGGCTGAGGAGTCTTCTGGCCTAGCGCTAGGACTTGGAGATAAAAAATTTTTGAGAAGTCAGCGAGAGCGAGTAGGCAGATAACTTGAGACGAGGGGAATTGTGGAACATCACTAACCTAGAGAAGATTGGCCAGTGTGGAATGGAGGGTCAGCAATGGAGAAGGAGAGATTTCCAGTCCCGAGGCCTCCTTGGCTAGCTAGTGGGGGGAACCCCATAAATAAGGGAGGCCTGATTGAGGTTGGCAATCCAAACACCTGAGTAGGATTCAGAGGTAAGCCCAGGACAAGCTGTCGCTGCCTACTGCTCTCCAAGAAGCAAACTCGGGGTGTTTGCTTCTTGGGTCCAAGATGATGGCTCCCCATTCCCATGGAACCCTCCCAGGTTTTGACACCAAATATTAACTCATCGAAGAAGGAATGCACAAGGCCAGAATGATGAGGGATTATGAATTTATTTGATCATCTGCACAGCAGGTGGCTGAGCCTGGATGGCTCCAGCACCCAGTAACAGGTATTGGTGGCATTTAAATGACTTTTGGAAGGCTTTTTCTGGGGGAGACTTCTTTGTGCATACCTGGAGGGAAGATAATGGAATGTGGTCACAGAAGTGAAATTGTGGTCACAGCAAAGAGAATGTCCATCGTGAAATAGCTCAAAAAGCCCATTCCTGGGGGAAGGGGTATCAATTCAATTGCTTAATCAGACCTAACAGTTTTACCTCTGTAATATAATAGTAGTCAGAATTATGATGGTATTTCATAAAATTAGTACATAATCTAATCTCTTCAATTAGATAGAACTTTATATTATTTCCATTTTATACAGGTCATTTCTGCCAAGTTGAGATACATCATATTATAATTAATTGTTAGAGTTTCTTATATTTTGTTAGAGAATAAGATAAGGATTTATTTTTATAAACTCTTAAACATTTCGTCATAGTGCATTCTTGAATTTAATATGTAGGCATTTTATTTCTGTTATCTACCTTACAGTCAAGAAAATATTTTCTTAAAAGTAACAATAAAGGGTTACTTAGCCTGCAAGCCTCTTATGAGTTTATTAGAACCTACAGAATCTATAATAACAAAAGTGTAATATGCTAATTAGATGAGGCAGCCAAACGACCTTTCAGATGTCTTGCCGTGGCAGTGGGGGCAAGGCAGTGTGGGTTAGGGGTGATCAGCCAGGCAGGCAAGCAGTTAGGGGTGATGAGGCAGGCAGGCAGACAAGCAATTAAGAGCCAGCAGTCCTGGATTGTGAGAGGGATGTCCGACTGCCAGTTTAGGCCCAGTCCCCCCAGGGGTGGGACAACCCCTGAGAGGTCCTGGATTGTGAGAGGGTGCCGGCTGGGCTCAGGGAACCCCTTCCCTCTATGCACAAATTCTGTGCACCAGGCCTTGAGTGTTACTATAATAATTCAAATATATAATTGTAGTTGGGGTTCCGAGCATAAACAAAAGAATGCAATAAAAATTTCTTTGTAAGAATCAAGTCAAGTAAAACAATCTAAAGCTTCTTGATAGCAAAGCTGCTGTGGAAATTGACAGAAAACAAACATACTACTCAAAACCTTTTTCTTCCTGCTCAGATAGTACCCTAAGGCAGACTACAGTATTTCTCTGACCGATTGGATGAAATTTCTCATCATCAAAAGATTACAAATAAATATTAAAAGCACTGATTATAACTGAACCAAGAGTTTATTTGTCAGAAATTATTTTTATTATTCTAGTAACAGGTACTACTAATTCCATGATTATTTCCACACAAGAAATGAAATACTCACCCTGCTTATATAGCAAGTAATCAACTGACTCTATATAGGGACAAACTATATTACACATAGTTGTACAGATAAATATAAATAATATATTTTTAAATCAGCCAACTTTTATTACTGCAACAATTCATTCATGATCACCAAAGGATGAAGTATTCATATGAGAGAATGTTCTAGAGATAAGCAGTCCTCCAGACACATGACACTTTGACTTCTGATAATTTGTATGTTTGCTTTTCAGCCAACTACACACACAGAATTAACATATTGCCAGCAGGCAGGTAGCACGCATATTAGATTACATCAATCAATCAACTAAAGTTTACCTTCAAAGGTTTACCAGCTCTCTCTCGCTCTCTCTATCTGACCCTAAAAAAGGGTGGCAGCTGCCTTCACACCCTCTCTGCCTTGGGACTTGATTGGTAGAATAAGCTTAATTCCCATCTTGTGTTTGGATGAAGCTGTACAGAGAGACAAAGAGAAAAGAAATTAGGGAAAGTAGGAGGATTTAGATTTTCATTTTAAGTTTTGAAATTACCAATAAGTTCTCTGATAATATTCTGTGAAGTGGGAAGAAGAGTTCTTAATATTTCCTACTTTGCCGATTTGGTAACTGAGAATCAAAGTGAATGTGCATATTTTCAGATTTCACTGCTAAATCTCTATAAAGATGATTTAATATATGCTATTAAGGGACTTTACTTAATATAAAATGCCAGGAGAATAATATTTAAGAAGATGAAGATAAGTTTGCCTGTTTTTTTTTTTCTATTTTTGTGGATGTGCCTTCCCTGCTTCAAAGTGTTTAACATTTTAAAGTCAGTAAGGGAAGTTTTGAAGTGCTGTAAGGAATGACAAGGTAAGCAACTTTGAAAGTACAGGAATGATTTTGATGATTTACATATTTTAGTTTTTATTTTTCAAATAACCTTATTATTTTTTTTTATAAATCTTTATTGGTGAAAGTATTACATATGTTCCTTCCCCCCCATTGCCACCTCCCACTCTCCTCCCTCTCCCCTCCAACCTCCCTCCCACCCAAGCCTTCACTACCCACTGTCTGTGTCTATGAATGACCCTGTTATTTTTTTATCTTGACTCATCTCTAGGTTACAAGAATTTATTGAAAATAATTATATACTTTAAATAAAATACACTATAGTTAATTTTACAGTCTATTCACCTCTGCCTAGCTAAGTTGGAGAATTTATATTCTCCAAAACCTGTTTTTCAAGCTTCCCTTCCAGTAAAATAATTCTGACTTCAGCTTTTGTTTAAATTCTGTGTGAGCAGTTGCAGAACTTTCTAACCTACCCTTACTCTCCTTTTCACTAGCATTTCACTTCACACACAAAGCATATCCTTTTCCCTTTGCCACGACTACATTGTAAACCCTGCATTTTACTTTATGAGCAGTGTTCACTCCTTTCCTTTCCCTCTCCATCTTTTATTTATTTTTTAATATATTATTTATTTATTTTTTACAGAGAGGAAGGGAGAGAGATAGAGAGCTAGAAACATCGATGAGAGAGAAACATGGATCAGCTGCCTCCTGCACACCTCCCACTAGGGATGTGCTCACAACCAAGGTACATGCCCTTGACCAGAATTGAACCTGGGACCTTTCAGTCTGCAGGCTGACGCTCTATCCACTGAGCCAAACCGGTTTTGGCTCTCCATCTTTTAAAATGAAAAGTCTTGGTGACTCAAGAATTTTCCTCTTTACAAAACAAAATGTTCTTGAATAATGCATTCCTGTTCCTTCAAGAAATAAAATTTAAGTCAGAAATATACACTTTATTCAGTTCAATCCCTTAAAATACCCACATAGAAAAAAATCTGTGATGACATCACTTTACTCACATTCAATAAATTATTAGTCTTATGGCCAAAAGATAACATTTCATTTATGCTGTTATTTTCAGGAGAGAAAACTCAACATCACATACCTAAATCTCTAAAGGGGATGAGAATAACCACTGATTTATTCTAACATTGATTCTCTACCAAATAAGTGGTATCAATCCAAAAGATTTAAAAACACATGGTTACCCTAGCTGATTTTGCTCAGTGGATAGAGTGTAGGCCTGTAGATTGGAGGATCCTATGTTTGACTCCTGGTCAGGGGTACATGCATGGGTTGCTGTCTCCATCCCTAGTAGGGGGCATGAAGTAGGCAGCCTATCAATGATTCTCTCTCATCATTGATGTTTCTATGTCTCTCCCCCTCTCCTTTCCTCTCTAAAATCAATAAAAATATATTTAGAAACACATGGTTAAGCAAAAATGATAATGCCTTCTCACAGATAGAGTGCTAAAGGGCCAGTTTTTAATGACTTTAAATATCCATGTGGTCTAAATAAGTGTATATAAAAATGTTTTGGTATTTATTCACCTCAATTTTAGCAATTCTGAATTTGTTCTAATTTTGCTAAAAATAATTTTAATGTTTAGCAGTTGCAATAGGTACTTGTTAAATAAATATTTATAAGGTATAGTCATAAAAATTACTGCTTTTCCATATTCAGTGTTCTTGAATGTTTACTAGTGTAATATGGGTATTTATTTATTTGGTGAATCCAAGTAGGATTTTATTTACACGAACACTCAATTATAGATGAGGCACTTTCTAGTATCCATATGCCTTCCTGAAGGTAATTTGTTTCGGGTTTCTTGTCTTGGGCTTCAAGCTTGAGACTCTCAGGGGCTGGGGATAGACAGGGAAAGCCTCCCAAGGACTGTTCAGGTCAAACTTGCGGAACTCTTAGGCCAACTCCACCAGTTCAACCACTTCCAGCTTCACCTCCTCATCACAGTGAAACTCAATTAGCCAGACAAGGGAAGTCTTTCCAGAAAGGCTGTCACTCAAAGCCACAATCTGTCAGAACCCTTCTTAGATCAGAATGGTTGGCCAAGAGGACTCCAAATATGTCCCAGCTCTCCCTCTCATGCCAGTTTGCTGCCTTATACACAGAACCTATTCACTCTCAAGTGTTGGCTCCTCTGCAAGGTCTTCATAGGGATGTGGGAGGGGAAGCACAGAGATAGCAGGATATAGATAATCCTAACTTTTTCTGCCAGGTTGGGAAGCCCCCTGCCATCGGGGCAGCTAAGGGTTCGACATGAGGGGTTTCCCCCCAAGCTCACCCTGGCAATGCCTCCACAACCAAGAGCCTCACCACCAGGCCCTCTTGGTGGCCACCTTGTTCCCTGGGTATTTTTTTAAATTCTCATTTGTGATTTAAACAGTCATGTGAGGGTTGTTTGGCCACTTCTGGATACCTTTCAAAATACCAACACAAATCATATGTAAGTCATTATTTCCAGACAGTCAAAGTATGCTTTGACAATGCTGTGGACTGAGCATATGTATACTGCCAACCATGTTCAGAAGAGTTTAGCAATGGCCTGGAATTTTTTTATGGCTTCAGTGATACAGGAACTTTTGGTGTTCTTCTATGAAATGGCTTTGGGCACTCTTTATTGACATACCTCAACATAAGTGAGCAAGAAAATCTCTCTATAAAAATTAAATATGAGTCAAAACTTCTCAATTTTTTTCTCCTCCAAGTTATGGAAATTATTCTTATACTTATGGATGATATTTAAGTGGAGACAGGGACTCAACACTAAAGTTGATAACTAATTCATTTGCTTACAATTATTTCAATCAATCCTATATAATTAAGAGGTGATATGCAAATTGACCCCTACACCCTCATGTCACAAGAGGGCCACCCCATGTCATCACAAGATGGTCACCCCCATGCCATCAAAAGATGACCACCACAATAGGGCCACCTCCACATTGTCATAAGTTGGTCAGCATGGGAGGGCAGTTGGGGGCAAGCAGGCCAACAGGGAAGGACAGTTGGGGGTGATCGGGCTGGCCAGGTAGGGAAGTTGGGGGCAATCAGGCTGGCAGGGCTACTTAGGTGTCAATCAGGCCAGCAGGGAAGTGATTAGAGGGTGATCAGGAGGGCATGCAGAAGTGGTTAGGGGCAATCAGGCAGGAAGGCGAGTGGTTAGGAGCCAGCAGTCCTGGATTGTGAGAGGGATGTACGACTGCCTATTTAGGCCCAATCCCCAGAGGTGTCCCAGATTGGAAAGGGTGCAGACCAGGCTGAGGGACATCCCTCAGTGCATGAAATTCATGCACTGGGCCTCTGGTGAAATTATAATAACATATCAGAGGCCAGTGGGTCAAAGGTTGCTTCTCAAATAATGCCTAAATTCTCTGAAAATCACTACAGATTTGCCTTTAAGAAGCCATATTAAGATACTCCCAAAGATAAAATAGTAAAACAAAAATTTTGGTATTCATATAAATAGACTTTCACCCTAAGTTGTTGCAATGAAAAAAGGCTAGAAATTGTATTAAAAAGCACACATCAGCTTGATGTTAAAAATTGCTCTTTATGCCCTAATTGGTTTGGCTCCGTGGATAGAGTGTAGGCTTGTGGACTGAAAGGTCGCGGATATAATCCCAGTCAAGGGCATATACCTTGTTTGCAGGCACATCCCCAGTAGGGAGATGTCCAGGAGGTAGCTATTCAATATTTTTCCCTCATAAATGTTTCTAACTCTCTATCCCTATACCTTCCTCTCTGTAAGATCAACAAAATTTATTTAAAAAATAAAAAATGCTTTTTATTAAGCTAATTATTCTCTGGAAAGACCAAAACAGATATTTTATTTTAACATGTAGAATTTTTTTCAAGGATGATAGTCACAAAATGCATAAGTTGCCTTTTAGTATCTAACAGATTAAAAGGTTTAACTGGAAACAAAACAAAACAAAAATAATTAATTGGTTGTAGAGAAAATTTTGAATTATGTTTCTATAAATAAGATAATTGCTATAATAATTTTCTAATTGTCCTTATATTCACATGGTATCCAGAATTTGCAAAAGGAAGTTTATTTTACTCCTCTATTCTTTCAACAAATGTATTAAGTCTCAGGGCAAACCACTGTTCTAGATTCTGGAATTCCAAAGGTTGTTACTAGATATGATAAATCCATGCTCTGGGCTCCAAAATATATAATACCGTTGTAGAGAACCCTGAACAGATTCATTCCTTGAAACATTTCTAAAGAAAAAAACAAAAAACAAAAACTGGTGTTATGTGTAACATAGAGAAATTTGGAGGGAATCTTTTTTAGAGAAATACTACTCAAACAAAAAAATTTCCTTACCCCAGAAAATGAAAAGTAATAGGGTTTGTAGTAGATATTTTATTATATCACTCGAGGCCTGGTCATGAAATTCGTGCAAGGGGGAGGGGAGTGTCCCTCAGGCCAGCCTGCTCCCTCTCCAACCTGGGATTCCTTGAGGGATGTCCTACTACTTGTTTAGAGCCAACCTGGATCAGGCCTAAATGGGCAGTTGGACAACTCTCTCTCAATCCAGGACTGCTGGCTCCCAACTGCTCACTTGTCTGCCTTCCTGATTGCCCCTAATTGCTTTTGCCTGCCAGCCTGATCACCCCCTAAATACTACCCTGCCAACCTGATTGATCCCTAACTGCTCCCCTGTAGCCTGTTTGCCCCTAACTGCCCTCCCTGTGGGCCTGGAAACCCCCAACTGCCCTGCCCTGCAGGCCTGGTCACCCCTAACTGTACTGCCCTGCAGGCCTGGGTCCCCCCAAACTGCCTTTCTCTGTAGACCCAGTCACTCCCAACTTCCCTCCTCTGCCAGCTTAGTCATCCCCAACTTCCCTCCCCTGCTGGCCATCTTGTGGTAGCCATCTTATGTCTACATGGGGGCAGTCATCTTGTGTGTAGGAGTGATGGTCAATCTGCATAGTACTCTTTTATTAGATAGGATAGAGGCCTGGTTCATAGGTAGGGGCCAACTGGTTTGCCCTGAAGGTTGCCCTGGATCAGAGTTGGTGTTCCCTTGGGGTGTGGCATGGCTTGGGTGAGGGGCCTCTGGTGGTTTGCAGGCTGGCCACAAACCCCCAGAAACCCAACCAGAGGCTCTGGTATCTGGAATTTATTTATCTCATACAATTGAAACTTTGTTTCCTTAAGCAGAGGCCTGGGCTGGCCAGCGTGTATGAAAAGCTTGGCTTCCTCCATTGCCAGGGGCAACCCAAGCCTTCCTCCTGCTCTCTCAGTGGCAGTAGACATCTTGGTTGAGTTAAGTTGTGTACTTGCTCTAATTGGCTAGTGGGCATGGCTGGTGGGTATGGTTTGTGTGGGTGTAGCAGAGGTATGGTTAATTTGCATATTACTCTATTAATAACTAGGATTCAACTAAGTGTAGCATTGTTTTAAAACCAATGCAGAGATTTTGCTGTTAAAAAAAAAAAAACAAAACTTATACTATGCAAGATATATCAATTGTGTTATTTGGTGTGTTTTTTTATTAAGATATTTTGGTTTTGGTAAGTAAGAATTTTGAAGACTTTTGAGTATAAAAGATGTTTGGATTGTTGACAATTTTGTTTTGCTCATAAATTTCTCAATAGAAATTAAATTGAAGCTCTACATTTAGGTTTGTTTTATTCATATTTGCAGCTCATTTTTGAAGGTATTCGAGGTCCTGGCATAGAAGGTGACATTGCCATTGATGATGTATCAATTGCAGAAGGAGAATGTGCAAAACAAGACCTAACAACTAAGAGTAAGTGTCTCTTATTGAATTGGTTTGATAAAATGTTAAAGTAATGTAATATTAATATTACAAATTAATATATTCTAAACATTTATTTTTAGTTTGTTATTTAAAATTTCTTATATTTAAGAAGTTAAAATTTTGAGGATAACTTAAAAGAAAAGTATTAAATTTGGCTGTATGCTTGTTTAGCCTAAGAAAGAATATAATTTTGATGTAGGTTTATGATTTTTAATTAGCTTTTTAAAATATTTTAGTTGATATTATTAATTTCAGAGGTTTTCAACTTTTCTTAAAATATTTAATTAATCTATATAGTCAGCATATATTTATACAGACATGCTGCTTTTTATTATCCCAGTTTATGAAAATATAGCTTAGGTTTCATGTTTGTTAAATATTTTAACAAGTTTAATATTTTAAACAGTCCTAACAGAGTTTTCCCAAAAATGTAGACACACTTTAACAGCTATAGCTCATTTTTGAGAATGAAATGTGTTTTAATAAGCACTTCCTCTATAATTATTCAAAGTATATGTATATATATACTTTTTGGAGGATACCCTATATTAAGTAATGGATTAGCCCTATTTTTTAAAATAAATTTTTATTGATTTCAGAGAGGAATGGAGAGGGAGAGAAAGAGAGAAACATCAATAATGAGAAAGAATCAGTGATCAGCTGCCTCCTGCACACCTCTCACTGGGGACCAAACTCACAACCTGGGCATATGGCTCCAACCAGAACTGAACCTGGGACCCCTCAATCCAAAGGCTGATGCTCTCTCTATCAACTGAGCCAAACTGGCTAGGGCTAGCCCTATTCTTCTTCTTGTTGTTGTTTTTTTCTTTTTCTTTTCTGGTATAATTAATCTCCTTCTACCTGCATCACAATCAATTGTTTGGTAATTTGGTTTCAGGTTTACTCTGGTTTGAATATTATGGTTTAATGATGTCTTCAAATGTGATTTTTCACTACAAATCAATTTTTATATAAAAGAAATATAAGTAATGCAAAAATATCAGAATTATGTATTGAGCTGCTTCTTAAAATCTTCATGTTGTTCATTTAAAGTTGAGAAACCTCAAATCATTCCTATTACAAATTCTTTCAATTGAAAGATTTTCATAGGACCATCTGGAATCTTTACTTTTGTGATCACATAAAGAGATATCAGTGAAACTAAATTTATAAAAATAAAATCATCAATTATTCATATTCAAAAGGAGAATGAAAGTCAATTTTGTATTAAGTCTAGAGCAAATCAGAGTCTTTGTTAATTGAGTATAATTAGTAAGAAATTATATAAGTCCAGTTGTTGAAAGTCATATTTGTACAGCTATCCAGTGATTACTCTCTCATATGAATTCAATTGATTACATTTTTAAACATTGTAAAAAGAGATAAACTAAAATTGTATATAACAATGAGCCATTTTGCTCAGAGATTTACTTTCTTGTCATTACATTTAGTATTTCAAGTAATACATTTATAAATTTCACCCTGTGTCTGACTAATTTTGCTTTAGAAAACTAATAGCTCAAATGAAGTAAGTATGTCAAATGCACAGAAAAGCATGCTTTCTACTCAGAGGGACTGGGATTTCCTCTGGATTACATAACATGAATCAATGACAGTAACATATTAACCAAAGATAGTTGCTATATTACAAAGAAAATTTACATTTGATAACTTAATCACTGAAAAATATTATAAATTAAATTAAATAAGGTGAATTAACCTTTCCAAAGGATAAAAGCAAAAGAACATAATTTACTTCTGAAATAAGTAAATTTGCAGTAGCTAATTTCAATATCCATAACAATTCTTCCTAGTTTTCATCTAGTGTAGTTTTTCTCTGTCTTTAAGCTTAAACATTTCTGAAAGGCTGGGGAGCACGGGGTATAAGCTGAGAATTTTCTATGTGTACATGCTTTCATGTGGCTAGCAGAGCTCAAGTTGAGTGTAGCTACAAACCTACACAATCAGTTTTTATACCATTTTAAACCAATTTAAATCTGCAAATATGTTTATCCAGTGCCTAACCACATATTAAAATGATAGCCTTTTCACTTGTCTTGGAAATGAAGCTGGTAAATAAAACCAAAAAGAAAAAAAAAATCCAAAATTGTTTTGTATACAAATAATGTTTCATTAGTTTACCAAAGTGGAGTTGGTTGTTGCATGGAATACTTACTTTTTGTTTGGTTGTTTCTTGGCCATTGTTTTCCATATCTTTAGATTCCGTTGATGGTGCTGCTGGAATTTTAGTACATATATGGCTTTTTCCAGTTATTGTCCTCATCTCTATCCTGAGTCCTCGAAGGTGACCTTATCCTGGCAGAGGCTATAAAAGATTCACCAGGCACTGGCATGAAGAGTCTTTGTAAATGGACATTGAAAAAAACAAACTACCAAAGATTCCTCCACTGACTACTGACTCAAAAATAAAATAATAAAAACAAATTTTTTAAACACTGGGGATAAAACGATGTCATGGAAGTGTAAGTTATTCCAAACTGCATATACAAGATAGTGTTGACCTGAGTAGAGAAGAGACCTTCAGGTGCTTTTGTGGCTAAAATGATTACAGTGTCATCTGGTCATCTGGTTGAACTCTGGGGGGAAAAAGAGCTATAGAAATTCTTGTCAAAGCACAAAGTCTTGGCTGGTTTTGTTTCAAATGAATAGTTTGCTTGTTACCATGGAAACATAATGGCCTGCCAACAGAAACCTCACTGTAAACAGGGTACGTGAAGAGCTGGCATTTATTTTCCTTTGGAAAAGCTTTTACATAGAGAATTCAATAAATGTAGGCCCTTTTACCTTTGGTTGTTACCCTTCCTTGAAAAGAACCTGAATTCAGAATTACTTAAAACATTCATCCTCCCCACCTATCCCCATCCTACCTTTATAATTTGTATTTGTTTTCCTCCCATGCTATGCTAGATAACTGTATGCTGTCTCTTTTTGCATGCACTGCTCTCCAGGATAGTCAACCTGAGCTTACATAATACACAGGCTTATCAGAGTTTGCTCTTGGCCACTTGAACACCCAAACTGTCATCTGTTCCAGTGAAGAAACCAAACCACCATCTTTTATAAATTGCCATGGAAACTAAGTGCCTTCAATGAAACAAGCGTGAATAATTTCCAGCTCAGAAGCTTTGCACTGCTAAGAGTGGTTTGTGTAAAACTATTTTATAAACTAACTGCAGAGCCTACACATGCAAATTACAGGCAAGACAACAAAGCCGATTCTGAAGAAGAAGAAAGGACCAAAGCTGTTGTGTAAGCCCATGTAGAGGAGATACTTGTTTGACCAGACAGCCATGCCCTTTCAGCTTATTTACCATTAGAAAGTAACGTCCACTGAGACCACACAAGGGAGCAACTTTTTTTCTTCCAGATTATTAAATGGGTCAACCAGAGCAAAAGGTTAGGATAATACTCAGAGCAAGAGTAATTTTTTTTACTCTAACCTCCATTTGAAGTGAAATTGGCCCTAGCTTTAGAGGGAACAAGAAAATGTTTGTGATTTCAGTGCATACAAACTCTACAGAGGAACTGGGCCTGAAAAATCTGGCTTTATTCTAAACACTGAGGGTAACATGCCTCTGCCCTTAAGTCAGACTCTGTGCAAATTGTGAAATATTATTTTACTATTGTACAAAGATTAAAAAACACTTTTACAGAAAAAAAAAACAACCTGTAAAAATAATTTTGAGCTACCTGCGGATAAATCATACCTTTAACCAGCCAGTTTTCCAATGCATTGTAAATTTCACTTAAACTTATTGGTTATGAAAATTTGAATATCTCTTTCCTTAAATTATCTCAGCTTTTAACTTCATTTAAGACTTTTGTCTAAAGAATATTATTATTATTATTATTATTATTATTATTATGTTCTATCAACACCACAGGATTTTAAAAACTGGTTATGCAAGTAATTGGGATATAAGTATTAAATTATAACATTTTCAAATATTAATATAAAAAGCACAACAAAATGTAGTGGGGACATGACACAGTTTGATTTTTTTAAATCTATAGAAATGTTTGTGCAAATTCAGTAATTCACCTTAAAAGATAACTTTACAGCTATGTTCAATAAAGCCTCTTTCCAGGTAAGGTATTAAAAGCAGTATGTGTGTTTGTTGAGCAATGTTCACTTATCACCAAAATGAGAATAGCTATACAATTTATGTTATGTCACCATGGGATACACCTTCAGTGCTTCATGTACCTTAATGTTTACAGGAAGAAATTTAAATAGAAATTTTGATGCACTTTCCCACTTTTGTCATACATGTAAAAAAAGTCAAATCTTTGAAAGTAAAACATGAAACAAATATGAACGTGGAATATAATGTGTATTTTCATAGTTAAAGAGGGGAATAGTTTGAAAATCTAAGTAGTGATAAAATTGAGCTAAGCCAAATTCTTTAAATTAAAATGGATAAACAAAAAATGAATTTCATGACTTTTTTGAACAAATCAGGCATATTGTTGTGTTGTTGTTTTTTTTCAAAATTATAGTCACGCCAAAGAGATAAATAATATTTGAGGCACTTAGCTTAATGTATACTAAATTTTCCTTCATTTTGCCTTCCATTTTGTGTGGTAACTAACTTTTTTCTCCATTATCCCGTATTAGTAGACCATCTTTTTTATTGATTTTTCTGCTAATTCATTGCTGGTAGTATCAATAAAAAGGTTTTAGATCTAAACAGAGGCTTAACTCATTGTTGCCTTCTTTTCTTAAACTTTTGAGTGAGGATTTTACAAAAAAAAAAAATCTAAAAAAGACATACATTCAAAATATTTGGATATACATATGTCATTTTCAGGAAAATAAGTCTCTTTTTCTCCTAAGTAAACCTACACAAAGAAATTGCTATAATGGGAAATTTCAATCCTACTATTAAACATTAATAAGGTATTAAGACTTTATTATCTTTCACACTATATAAATTCACAAAGCTTTAGAAGTTCATGAGAACTGGCTGGTACTTCAAAATTAATTTCGATTAGATTTTTAAGAAATTGCTGATGAGTGCCAAGAACAAAGGGCAATGAGAATTGCAAAGCAATCATATTTATTGATATGGTAACAAAGTATATATCTCAAGTGGGTTCTGGATCATTTATGTAAACCAATAAACAGAATTAGAATCAATGTTTTTCACTCTAGATCAAATGTTTCATTGCTTTAATTGAAAATCAATGGATAAAATGCAGGAATTTTTTAATTAGGATAAGTGAAATAAATGTAACTTGTGTTAAGTAGTCTCTTCTTTAATATTAGTAATAATAATGACAATTTACCTGTTTACCAACTGGCTTCCTTTCCCTAATATTTTTACGTTTATTATAAGCTGAAATCACTAACATATCCCCCCTTTTCTTTTTTATAACATATTTTAAGTGTGATGGATGTCAATCTCTTTTCTTCTTTTACACGAAGGCATCAGGCAGTGGAGATTTTAATTTCCAGGAGATAGATTATCCTACATAATCTCCTACTGCCAGTAATTGATCCTTGATTAATTAGGGGCATTACTTTGTTTCATCATTTCAAAGACACTTGTTTCTCCACATTTTAACATCTCTTCAATTGGCCTATTTGAATTACTATTGATGGCATTTCTATGTAGTGATATATAAAATTATACTGCATCCAAAAACTGATGACATTTAGATAGCAAAATTCACTAAAGTTTTCAGAAGTCCCAAATCATGCCCAATATTATTTTTCATTAGTAATAGTGGCCCCGTTTTGTGGAATTTATATTAAATAGTCGTGCATTACTTAAAAATAGCATAACTTTTATTTTGTGCTTTACAATCTGAATTTTCTCTTATATTCTTATATTCAATATATCTATTGAATATAAGAATATATTTTCCTGTTTTTTTTTGTTTCCTGCTACATATTTTTTAGCTCTACCAAGAATTATAATATGCTATGTATCCCCGGTTTAATTTTTTTTTCAACTTCATGTGCTTAAATTTTCTTTGAGACTTGAAAGATCCATGGTATAGCACAATACCATGAAATAGGCTAAACTAATGATACTTCACATACATCACAGAATTGACTTTGCATGGCAATAAAGTATGATAACCATGATAATCAAAATCACAAAACAGTTAGTCACTTTTATCATGCTATAGATAGTACAAATAATGTCATTCATTACTTTCATATTTTAAAATACGACAAAATATGAGTGACAACTGTATTAACTTTTCACCAAACATGCATTTTTATTTTAAAGACTATAATAAACTTATTTGTCATAATGTGTAATTTGAGAACAATTAATTTAGTTCGGTACTTGAAATTGTATGAAATGAGCTGTGGTATTTTTCTTACTCTGTTGTTGTTTTTTTAAGTGATTTTAAAAGATGGTGACAGGCTAATCTGATTTTAGTAAGTTATTTCAGAGGATTCTTTTTAATGCATGTCCTTTATCAAAAAACTCTTTTGAAGTTTCTTTTGGTTTCTTTTGTTTAATGTGCCTTTCGACTATCAGGGCCTTTCAAGAGACATGTAGACTGGAAAAAATTTACTCAATTCATTTTTTTTTTCTTGGTTGAAGACTACTTACTAATTGCTTTGTCTGTGTCTCAAAGCAGAAGGTATACTCTTCTTTCAACTGGGTAGTTGATATCAATGAGGAGTTATTACATTTTCTGTGAAAACAATGAAGTCATAGGGTTCAATCCCAAGCTATTTTCCTTCCTACAATGTTCCCTTTGTAGCTAACTAGTTTACTTAGTTTTCTTAGTGCTTATTTTTAAAAAGCAATGTCTCTGGCATTTTCTACTTCAACTTAGGAGAAAAGCTACCACAGACTGATCAGACCTTTTTTTCAAATCTGATATAAAAAGTTCTTTCCTGAATATACATATTTATAAATAAATATGTATGTTATTACATAGAAAATGTAAGACTTAAAAGACTTAAAATTTTAATGTGAAATATGTCAACTCAGAATCAATCCATTATATGTCTGCTTATAAATAGAAGTGAAAGTTAAGAAGAAATAAATAATCCATATATTTATAAATGGACTACTTAATTGAAATTATTAATATAAAACTAAATAAATTATGAGTGGTGATTACACTACCCTGAACCCACAGTGAGTATATTAAAAACAAAAAAAATTGGAATTCAAAATTTTGTATAGGGCAGAGGTTAAACTCTGTGTAGAAAATGAAATAGTGTTCACAAGCGAATACTTATAACTGATTGAATTTAATTTCAACTGTACTAATTTTACATGAATTGGGCCACAGTGTATCCTTAGTTTTTAATGAAATGATAGCAAATTCTATGAACTAGCGATTAGCTCACTAGTTTCAGTTTGTTTTCTATAGCTCTTAATTGTTGTCCTGGATTTCCAAGATATTTTTATTTCTTGAGTCTCATCGGTATATTTAAGTGTTAGGTTTAATCAAATATACATTGTATTAAGTTTATATTGAATATTAGATACATTGCAGATCTCAAAGTTTAGATTTAACTTACTTTTCCTTTGATATTTCCCTTCGACTAAATAGTTTCAGATAGTTGTATATTTTGTTTTGTTTTTCCCCTTGAATTTTCTTTCAATAAATAAAATTATGTTAAATCCTCTGTTAGTGTTTTGGGGAAATTTCTGTTGTCAAGAAGAACTTAAGATAGAAATAGAAAGATATATAAATGGCAATTATATTTGCAAATTAAAATGAAAATCCATCATTTCTCTCACTATTAAAAAGCTTTATAGATTGAACACTGCAGTGAAACACAATTAGTCCATTGAAGATATTTGTTGACTTTTACATTCTTTGTGAGGGATCATTTATAAGATTGTATTAAACAAGTAAGCACTATAATATTCCTGAATGAATTGTGCTTTAAGAATTATGGCTCAATGTAATAAATCTGGTCTTCTACTAGTATATGATATGTGAAATAATTGACTGCAGCTTAAGAACTCCAAAGTTATTGAGGATGACGGTTTTAATCACATATTTCATGGGGGCATTAAGCCAAATGTAGGTTTTCTGAGGGATACAAGTAATACTATTTGACAATGATTTGAGTGAACCAATGTATAAATGGAATCCTGAAAACTATTTTGCTTAGCATTGTTTTTCTACTGCCTATTTAGCTTAGTTTTCTCTTGATCTTTGGTATTATATCTCTAAACATAATCACAAAATTGTGAAAATGCAAATACAATCAACATTAACAGATCTATTAATCATGTTTAAAAGTCAGCTCGGCTGCTCCCTAGACTATATGTCCAACTACTGTTTATTCTCCATAAGCTGTTTAGTTTGATAGTAAAATTAAAGACGTTACCAATATTTGATATACTGCAGTGCTTATATTCCTTTAAAGTATCCTTGTTGTTGTTTTTTAATGATTTTAGAGAGAGAGGAAAGGAGAAGGATAGAGAGAAACACGAATGAGAGAGAATCATCCATTGACTATATCCTACAAGCCTTCTACTGGGAATGGAGCCTGCAACCTGGGCATGTCTCTTCATGGTGAATTAAGCCAAAGACCTCTTGGTTCAATGGTCAATATTCAACCACAAAGCCACACCAACGGCAGGGCAATGGTGTTGCTTTTAGTTGTCTGCTTATCTGCTTCCCAGATGAAATCATAGCCTTCTCCATGGCAATAACTCTGACTTTTTACAAGTTTAAGGACTTTCAATTTACCTAGATTCTACAGAGATTATTAAATTAATGACTGCTAAATTAATCCATGATTTAGAACTATATTTAGAACATACTTATTCAATGAACCTAGGCAATAAGGAGCAATGTCATCCTTCAGTTATAACATCAGTGAAATTTTATGGACAGAAGATACCTCCTATGTACTGAAAAAAAAAAAAAGAGGAGTCAATGCAATTGAAACATCAGTTTAAGTATTTGCAAACTAACTTTCCAGTTAACAGAAAATTACATTTCTTATTAAAAAGAAAAATGTTGTTAATATTTTTGCAAACAATCCTTATATGGTTAAACTAAAGAAAACAAGACTAATTCTGCATGTCTTGTGTTAGATGGCATCATTATATATGAGAATAATACTATATAAAATATTATGCTTAATTTTACAATAGGTCATATGAGGTGTAGCTAAATTCAAAGACTTAACTCTTTTCTAGAGTTTGTTGTAGTAGATATTTCTTGGGATCCTATCATTAACTACACATGAAGTATATTTAAATATGCAAATATTTTCAAGTTATATAATTGATTTACATACACTAAAATTGTAACAATGATTAACAAGGGAAAGTTCTATTTTTCTTCCCTTCATTTGCTTAAGTTTTTGATAGAGAAAAAGTATTCTTGTAAAACAAATGCTATTAAAATAAAATACATTATACAAATGATAAGATAATTATTTAGTTCAGGGTAATATTTTAGGTAGCAAAATTAGATTCTTACACATAAAATGATGTGAAACAAATTAATTTTCAAAATTAGGAACAATGTTGATTAGAAAGGACTACCTATTTTTATTATTTTATTTTGTTTCTGCTTTGAATTTCATATTTTAGCTTCCAAAATTAACACAATTCAACAGGCCAATGAGTCCAAAATAAGAGATTGTATAGTGCTAGTATATAGCAACCCCACAAAAATTAACTTAAGTAATGCAGTGTCAGTTATAATTCTTTAATAAAATAAACATGCATCTTTCCTTTCTCATTGATCAAGTCTTCTATAATATCATGTACAAGCCTGGTATTTTGCATATATGCAAATGTTCTTTCAAATGCAGAAGTATCTGAGGATGCTGGAAGCAGAGGCATTCTGAATCTACATCCCACATTTGGGTCTGCGATTCCTCACCCAGCAGTTCAATGCTTATGTTGCTTTGTCTATGTAGCCTTCTTTTAAGCTATAAATATGCCCACAAGAGAAACAGTCTATAATATTTGGGCTCAACATTTGGTCAGTTCACAGTCTTCCAATATCTAATAAAATAGACTGAGGAATCACTGGACCAATTGGAAGGGCTTAGGAACAGGAGAAGAATGCGAAGAGGAGAGGTGTGGTGTTTCAAGGACTACATTCATTTCACAGTTTTCCTGAGGACAATTGCAGAGTACATATCCAGTACATAAAGCAAAGATAGGAAAAGAAAAATGTCAGGCTGCCAGATGCATGCAAAGGCTCAAAGAGAAAAATAATAGAGCTTCCTAAATAAAAACATAAATGACAATGAGGTCGTCTCTGGGGCGGGGGAAGGTGGGGAGGGAGGTAGGCAATGGGATTCGATATGGATAATGTATTTAAAAATGAAAATAATCAAATTAGAGTGTTCACATTAGGAGAAAGGGGAGAAAAAGAAAATTACATAACCAGATGTAGTTTTTAGAGACACATAACCTAAAAAATGAAAATAAAATGTCCAGATCAAGTATGTTTGAAGAGAGAGAGGAAAGGAGAAGGATAGAGAGATGAAGATTTATACATATATTTTAACATGTTTTCCTCATGCTTTCTCTTCTTTCCTTTGCAGTGACTGTGGTTGCCTGGCTTCTCTGTTTATTTTCTTCTTCCAGGTTATGTAGATTCACTGATGTAGTTTATCCTAGAGTAAATGTTCCTTTGAGATATAGGACAGCACACAAGTTCGTTTCAGACTGCCTCTGTTCACTGGCTTTCTATAACATTTTCTCTTTAGATCAATGTATTCAACTTAGTAAAGGTGCCTAACGCAGTTTCCTTTAAAACAGAGTTAAGTGCAACAGTAAAAATATGGTGCATTTCACAGAATTTCCAGGAGGCTCAAATGAAAAAGACTATGTAAAACACTTACTTTCCTAGAGCAGAGCAAGCATTAGTGAACACTAACTTCTTATTCATATGCTTGCTATTCTTCAAGAAAGAACAGTAAAGAATCTTAATGTCTATTAGACTGCATTGTGCCATGTTTGTAAATGAGCATTTTAAATTATTTCCATTTTCTCTAATAAGCTGCTTAAAGTCTGTGCATATGCACATTCATACAAGTAAATGCCATTAATAATAGCATATATAATTATTTATTATATTCAAATTGCCTTCACACATATCACTTCATCTGTTCTAACCCATAATGATTAGTGACTTTTCCATGGCACATGTGAATCTAGGTGTTATTCACATTGTGTCTTTTTCCCATTACCCTGCCTCTAATAACATGTAGGTGGGCACCTTTTCACAGTGTGACCCAGGAATGAAAAGAACAGTGCTTAATAAGCAATATCTTTTTATTTCATTATCTGGTGAACTTCTGTACTATATCAAATATAAAACAACACTATTTTTCATAAAGTTAAAAAAAACATATTTTACTATAATTGCAAAATACTATCAGTTATAATAGGCAATGCTGCCCCAGAGATATTAAGTTATAAAAAAATAGATCTTAAAATTAATGAAATGTAACATCATTTAAAATTTTAATAAGTGTTTTATGCACACTTGATAGGGGAGCTGTTTCATGTATTATGATGTAGTTGGATTTTGACTTTAATGAACCTTAAAATCTTCTAGAGTGATTATTATAAACATAGTTTCCTGAGGTTTTTAGTCAATAGACCTGGAGGGAACTGAGAAGGCATGTATTTTTAAATAAAACTCTTAAATAATTTTACTTGTAATAAACATTGGTGTAGTGGAAAGAATGTAAGTTCCAATCCTAATTTATACCACTAGTACCTGTGTGACCTTGAATTGATGACTTAAAGTCCCTGTGTCTAGTGCTCCACCAGACATTTCAGCGAGGTCAGAGTTCCAGAGTTCAGTGCTACAAAATCTTCCTCATTCCCTTATCTGTAAAAGGGGGTATTGTATTATTTAATTTCTAAGCTAACATATGTGAAACACTTAGAACACTATTGACATAGTAGAGGCACAGTCCATGAATTCATACATGGATGGGGTCCCTCAGCCTGGCCAATGTTCAGGGCTCACTGGCCAAGGGAAGGTGACTATGGGTGGGTAGCCAGCCCCGGAAAGTTGGCTGTGGGAGTGCATTGACCACCATGCGGGAAGCTCCTGCATTAAGCACATCATAGATACTGGCCAGTTATCCTGTCGTAACAGTCGCTTAGGTTTTTATATATAGATAACAAACATTGCATAAGTCTTTGCTCATCTATAAAAATGGATGGTAATAATACTACCCACCTCATAAAGTCATGATTGTAGAGCAGTGCATATCAAGTACAGTGGTACCTTGAGATACAAGTTTAATTTGTTCTGTAACCTTGAGGCGTGGGAAACTATGAGACACTCGAGTAGCGTTAAACTGGTGGGTCGTGTGCAGCCAGCCTATCCACATAATTACTCTTACCTCAAATGTTGCTCGTATTTCAAAGCAAAAATGGCTCGCTTGAGCTCTCATATCTCAAAAATCTCATCTGTTAGAGTACTCGTAACTCGAAGTACCACTGTATCTGGTAAAGAGAAGTATTTGTTTGTTGTTTCTTATTGACTGAATAAGGCAATATCTTTCACAGTAAGTTCTTTAATAACTCATCTCCATGGTAACTCATTTCCTTTTCCATGTATTGCATTGAAGATAGACAAGAAAGAATTTTCTATAATTTTTAGTGATTTTATTTATCTGACATGAAAAACATTAAGCATCCTCCTCCTGGTGGTCAGTGCACATCAGAGATATCAAATGAATTAAACCCCTAAAATTACTTAAAAATGTAAATTATTTTTTGAATTTTAGGATATAACATTTTTATACATATATTTATACAATATTTTTTATTGTAGGTTATAAAAATAAGTTAAAAAGATTAGACACTTTTTAGTGAATGGGTACAAGTTTGGCATTCTTCAAAGTTATCATTCAAATTTACTTATGTATTTACATTTTAGACAGAAGTCCTGCTCATTTTTTTAAAGTAAGCTTTTATTTTTAGATAAATATAGATTTACATACAGTACAAGAGAATATGGAGACATCCTGTGTGCACTTTTCCCAGTTTCCCGCAGTAATAACATCTATACTTGTGTGTGTGTGTATTTAGTTCTATGTATTTTGCTTACATTTGTTGGTTCATATATCTACCACCATAGTAAAGACACAGTTCAATCTCCAAAAGAATCTCTTTAGTGTTGCCTTTTTATAACCACGCCTACTTCTCTCCTGCTTTTCCCCCTTCCAACCCATCCTATACTCCTGGCAACAACTAATCTGCTCTCCATTTCTTTAGTTTTGTCATTTCAAAAATATTTTATAAACTCTACCATACAACTATGTAAGTTTTGGGTATTGACTTTTCACATTCAGCATAATTTCCTGGAGATACACTGAGTGGCCAGATTATTATGATCTCTGAACACATAATAATCTGGCCACTCAGTATGTATACACACACACACACACACACTGAGTGGCCAATTTTTTCTGTTTTCTAATTGAAATTTTTTTACTCTTGAGTTTTGAGAGTTCTTTTTATATTCTGTACATGACATTTGGATTATATGTGGCTTTAAAGTAGTTTCTCCATGTCTGTATCTTATCATGTCATCCTCTTCATATATATTTTGTAAAGCAAAAACTTTTCATTTTCGTGAGGTCCAATTTATTATTTTATTTTTATGGGAGTATTGCACTTGTAATATCAAGTCTAAGAACTTGCTATCTAGCCCCAGGTAATAAAGATTTTTCTCTCTGTTGTTCTTTTAAAAAAATATTATCCGTATCTGAAGATGGAAAAATTGGACAAATTTTAAGTCCTCTTATGTTAGTATTTTAGTTCAAAAATATTTATATTTTATCATAGCAATGATAGCTGTAAAATAATTAAATGAAACTAACAATTTAGATATTTTAAATATTAAATCTAAATTTTGAGTGGTCCATTCAATATTAGTTATAATGCACAATATGTCCACCCTATAAAAATTTTCATGTAAGGATAAAGTTGCCTTTCTTCAAACTAAAGCATAACCAAAGAATACTTCTTTTAAGTTTTTAAATTATTCTTTAATTCTACTTGCAGGAATTGTATCATGGAAAATCAGACAGCCATGCACATAATCATGTATTTGAATATCATAGCAGTTTATAATGGTGAAAAATCGAACACAATCTAAATGTCCAATGGAAGGATTGAATAAGGCATATTTGTGTTCTTTCCATTATTTACTTCAGCTTTGATGCTGTAAACACAGCTGAGAACTGCCAATTGCATGAGGGATTTCTTCAGAAGCCAGGCTTACCTATGCACTCTAGTTCAAAAGAGCCAGACATTAACACAACCCCAACTAGCCTCCTTATTGCTCTGCACTGGCAGCCTTTAATCAGTGCATAAAACCCCAGCTTTTTCACCAGAGAAGACTTTGGTGCCTCTTCTACAAACAGTAAGACCAAGTTCATTATCCATAGTGGTCCTTAGATTAAGAGAGATTTGTTATTCAAGCCTTTTCTTCCTTTTATCAATTCCTCGTATCCCTATTAGAATTTCCTGGAATTGCCTTCCAGATAAATTATTGCACTGAAACTTTGTCTCAAAGAACTACTTCTGAGGAACCAAATATGACAATGTTTTATTTATGCAAGAAAGAATGAAGACTCTCTTTCACAAATGGGCTCAAACTGCATGCAACATATAAATATGTCTACTATATATTGTTAGGTTCAAAATATACATAGCATTACATGTAGTATGATATATTTATAAAAATATCTATAATTCTTCCCAGCTAAAGGTGTGATTTAGAAAAGTTTCATTTTCTATTTTATTTCTGGATTCTGGCTCTTTTGAGACTAAACATATATTAATTTTGTAGTCTGAAAAAAACATTGTTGAGACTAGAAAAGGAAGAAGAGGTTCAGTGTATAGAAAATTAAACTTTTGCTTTGTTGTTCAAAGGCTAATTTTTTTCTAGATTTTGCTGGCCTAGAAAGTATAGCTTTAGATATTCTCCGTGAAGACATAGGCAGTGAGGAGGCCACTGTGTCTGCCTGGTGAGGTCTTAGATATGGGCAGAGAGTGAAAGCAGGATAATTATCAAAGGCAGAACCACATTTGCTGTTCATTGTCAGAGGCAGTAAAGTAAGAGTATAGAGTCAAAATATGCTCTACTTAATGAGGCAAACTTTAGATTGGAAATATTTAATTGAAAAAGGGAAAATCTTGTTTGTAAGTTAATGGAAATGATAATATGAACACTAATTATGAATAATAATCAAGTGTTTCCATTGCCAGGAGAAATATGCAGAATTTCTATTTTATAATGTAATGTACATGTGCTTCAAGACTATTTTTTCACTTTATCTTTTCTCTCCTGCACACTAATTTTGTTCTTAACTAGAGGATCTCAACTGTATTTATTTGTTCTGAAAAATGGTACACTGTATGTGAAAGTAATCTCCATCACAATGAGTACATTCATTTTTATCTTTCTGGCCTACTTAGCTCTGTTGATTTAGGCCTGTGCTAATGAAGCCAGTCCTAGAGATTCAAACCTCATCCTACTTAACTGCGCATAGAGAGATAAACTCCATGGACACACATACATAATCTCAGCCAAATATCTGACTAATGCTTGTTATTGGTCAGCATAAGACTATGATTGTGCAGATGAATTAATGGTTTTCACTATGGCAATTGAATACAAATTTCAAAACCTTCTTTTACATTGGTGCTGTTAATAATAATGCTATTCCTCCAATATTGCTTATGTCTCTACTGGCACCAATAGTCATTATAATACAAGCCAGAAATCCACCTTGATACCTCCCCATTTTTCTCCCTTATAGCCAATCCTTCACTACTTGATTCCTGAGTATATTTTGAATCTCTGATGTTACTACCATAGACAGTTACCAGAGGATACAGGTAACACAAGCATTTCGCTTCTCAATGTAGACTTCTATTTCTCATACTACCATTCCCAGTCATTTTTCACCTTTTAGCTTAGTTGATTACCTTAAAATATAAATGTAAGTTCACTCTCATTCTTAAAGCCTTTTAATGACTTCCCACTGATTTCCAAATAAAAGTTGAATTCCAACCTTATCCTGTTTGGTTTAGTGGATAGAGCGTCGGTCTGTGGACTGAAGGGTCCCAGGTTCAATTCTGGCCAAGGGCACATGCCCAGGTTGCAGGCTTGATCCTCAGTAGAGGGTGTGCAGGAGGCAGCCAATCAATGATTTTCTCTCATCATTGATGTTTCTATCTCTCACTCTCCTTTCCTCTCTGAAATCAATAAAAAATATATATATTTAAAAATAGTTTTAAAAAAAGTTGAATTTCTTAAAGTGGCATAAAAACTTGAATGATCTGGCTTCTCACCCACCATCTTCTTTGTTCGCTGGATACTAATCCACCACGTTACCAATCATGTTACCTAACCTATAATCTGCACTCAGCACAGAGCTTTCTTCAGTTTCTCCAATGCTGCCTCCATAGCAAGGCCGATGTGTCTGCTTTTCTATGTCTCAGATAACCAATACCCTCTTTCCCCTTTTTTCCAAGTTCATTCCAGATCTCAGTTTGTACAGGTCTTCCTCTGGGAATCCTTCCTTCATTATTTATACAAAATCAGTGTCTTCTATTATATATTACCTCTATTTTCTTTGAGAGCTTTTTTCAATGTTTATTGAATATTTATTTATTATTATTCTGAGTTTCCCTCACTGCACTGTAGTCTCTATGAAGTCAGAGAAAATAGGCTTATTTTGCTAACCATTTTCTTTTTATTCAGAGTAGGTAATCAGATATTTGTTAGGCAAAATTAAATGACTATATATCCTCCATTTTGATCTTTTGGAGTCCAAGTCCAAAGATCTTCCAAAAGTTTTCTCACTTTGGCCACTTGATTCTTTTTTATAATGTTCATCATAATTTTGAAATTTCAAAATTACCAACATTTTTACTACCACTGTTGGTATATGTTTTCATGTTTGCTGGCTTTTCCTGATTATTTTGGATACTATCTATTGCCTGCATACCACCTATTCTTTCTTCCATCTTTAACTATAAGTATTTTCCCACAGTCTATTTTAATCAGAATAATTTTTTTCAATAGATGATGTTCAAATTCTTAAAACCTGCATCTTTTATTAGTTGCTTTAACAGTTTTTTTATTAATGTATTGTAGTGACATTGGTTAATAAGAAGGTATGTTTCCAGTGTACAACTCTATAATACATGATCTGTATGTTGCAGTCTGTACCCATTTCCCAGTCAAATCTTCTCAGTAATCACTATACTCCTGCTTGTGTCTATGAGCTTTATTTGTTGTTGCTTTTTGTTTGTTAATTTGTTGTTTTCAGTTTTATATCTCATATCTGAGTAAAATTATATGATTCTTGACTTTTTCTCTCTGATTTATTTCACTTAAAATGATAATCTTAAGATGTAACTATGTTGTCACAAATGGCAGTATTTCACCATATCTGATGGTTGAGTACTATTCCTTTGCATATATGTTCCATTTCTTCTTTATCCAATCATCTAGCAAGAGACACTTCAGTTGTTTCCATGTCTTGGCCATGATGATTAATGCTGCAATGAACTTAGGGGTGCATCTATCTTTGCGAATAAATATTTTCAAATTTGGGGAGTAAATAAGAAGAAAAATGATTGCTGGCTACTTTGGTAATTTCATTCTTAATTTTTTGAGGAGCCGCCATAATGTTTTCCATAGTGGCTGCTACTGAAAGAGAAATTGCCTGCCAGGCCTACATCTTTAGATAGATTTGAGATTTATGCTGAGTACTACTATCTGTTGTCCAAATAAGTCATTGATTTCCTCTTAATCACTGAAAATCAAATTCTTCTGAACTCTGATATTCTTCTCCTGAGTTCTCCATTTCATTAATTTGCCTACCAACATCCTACCATTTTTCTAGTAATCTATTTTCAGCGATGTTCAAAAGATGTATAATCATCATTGCCTCCATATCCTTTGTGTCCTAATTTAATCAGTACTGCCTCCTCACTTCTGTCATTTTAACCCTTTTTAAACTCTATCATGCTTTCACAGAAAATGATTTAAATTGTCTTTTGTCTAGACAGAAACTTGGTCTTTCTAAATATAGTCCCACTTCTTTATAAGACTGATTTGTCAATACATCAGTGCCCAGCTCAGGGATTCTTAATGTCTACTTTTTACATACTCATTGAGGTACTAATGCCTAAGTGTATACCCACAAATTTTCTTAAATATTTCTAGTGTAGTTTGCCAGATCACTGCAATTACAAATTTACTGGAAAAAAAATACCTTTCCTAAAATATATTCAGCCTTTTTCAATTCTTTGAGACTTATGTGACTATTCCACTTGACTTAAGTTATTTCTAGGTTATGATCTTGGTGGAGAGGTAGGAGAACTTCTATCCATTTTGAACATTCATGTCAAATGATTATTTTTGTATTTGATACCCTTCTTGACATTCTTAACAACTTAGGCACCTCTCTTATGCAATAGAGATATTGCTTTCTATAACTATTGTGTCCTTATCTTATTCCCTTAATAAAGGCTGTAAGCTCCTTAAGAGCAGGCATTACTTATTATTAATTTTATGTTCCCTGCTATATCAGTTTCAGGAATTGGCATATATTAGGTGCTCAATTAATATTTGTTGAATTAAATTAAATATGTAGGAAACCAAACTAATAAAAATGTATTTACATAGAAAAATATTTAAGAAATCACTGAAATTTATACAATGGAATGTATAAAATAAAGAATTTATTATTTCTGCTCTATTATTTGTTTTATTATAAGATTTAATAATATTTATGTTCATAATACTAGCTACCTTTAAATTTTCTAATGTGTTTTCAAATGCTCATTTGAAATACTCATAACAAATAATACCATACACATTTCATAGATAACAAAACTGCAGCACAAAAGTTTTACAAACTACTTAAGTTTACAAGACTAATAAACACTGAATTAAAACCAGGGTCTTTCACATTTCTCCAAAGAGAACATATAGATGACCAATAGAAATGTTATCATCATCACTAATCATCAGAGAAAAAGCAAATACCACAATGATATATCACCTCACAGTTGTCACAATGGTTATCATCAATAAAACAAGCAACAGGTTTTGATGACGATTTAGAGAAAAGGGAACACTTGTGCAGCCTTGATGGGATGAAAGATTGCTAACACTGCTGTGGAAACCAGTATTAAGGTTCCTCAACAAATGAAGAAAATAAAACTACCATACAACCCAGAATTCTCATTTCTAAAATACAAATTCAGAAGTATATATGCATCCTTATGTTCATTGCAGAATTATTTACAAGTCAAAATATGAAAGAAATCTAAGTGTCCAACAGTAGACAATTGGATAAAGAATATATGGTATAAATATTCAATAGAATACTATCTGGTCATAAAAAAGAATGAAATCTTACTATTTGTGATATCATAGACATACACAGAAGTTATTATGTTAAGTAAAATAAGTCAGTTAGAGAAAAACAAATACCACATAATTTAACTTATTTGTGGAATCTAAGAAACAAAATAAATGAACAAACAAAACAGAAACAAAGTAATAGATACAATGATGGCAAAGGATTGGAGAGCTTGTTGAAAAGGTGAAAAGATTACAAAGTACATATTGGTTATGGGGGATATAAAGTACAGCACAGGGAATACAATAGATCACTTTGTATGTTATATATGTGTCTAATAATTATTCTGTATATTTTAAACTAATATAATATGTAATGTCAATGTTATTTTAAAGCATTTTTTAAAATTTAAAACATAAAATGTAATCAGGGTCTTTCAAAATACGTGACATAATATACTGTCTCCTAATTCATTATTATTTTTACATATATAAAATGAATTGATATATTAATGGAATTTAATGGTTTAAATTCTATTTTTTAAGAATTATAATATGTATGGAATATATCAATCTGAATGTTCTGAAAGATGATGGGACAACCAGAAAAACTCTTTAATATTAAAAAATAAGAAATAAAGAAAAATAAAATTTAAAAAGTGAAAAGGAGAAATGCCAATAATTAGAATGTATCAGTTATTTGATATTATGTATACACACAAATAGCTGTGTATAAATGTATACAAATATATATTTGCATATATATGTGTACGTATAATATAATATATCTCATTTGAAATTTCTAGCACATCTTAGAATAAGGATTTTAGTGACTGTCTTTTGGGAGCCATACTCATCTCTTTACAATGAATCATTAATCCTATCTTATTTAGACACAGGATAACATGCAAATTGACTCAACTGCAGAATGACTGGTCGCCAGGATGTGCATTGACCACAAGGGGGCAGACACTTATAGCAGGAGCTGACCCCTAGTGGTCAATGCACTCTCATAGAGATAGTGCAGCTCAGGCAGAAGCCAGTCTCCCAGCTGGTGAATGCAGCAGCAGTGGCAGACTGATGACTTAAGCCTGCTCCCCAGGAGCTCCTATACTGCAAAAGGGTGCAAGCTGGGCTGAGGGACCCTCAGCCCCAGTGCATGAATTTCATACACCAGGCCTCTAGTATCATATAATAACTCAAAGGAGATAAAAATTGAGGTTTATGTTCTCATTAGAGGCCTGGTGCATGACATTCATATAAGGGGGGGGGGGGCGGGAAGAGGGTACTCTCTCCAGTCTGGGAATTCTCCAGAGATGCCCAACTGCCCGGATAGGCCCTATCCCAAGGAGTGGGCAGTCAGACATCCCTCTCACATCATAGGACTGCTGGCTTCCAAATGCTTGCCTTCCTGCCAGTGTGATCACCCTCCGATCACACCCCTGACAGCCTGATCGACACCTAACTGCTCCCCTGCTGGCCCAATTGCCTCTAACTGCCCTCCTCTGCTGGCCTGGTCACCCCCAACTGCCTTCCCTTGCCTAACTGGTTTCCCCTAACTGCTCTCCACTGCTAGCCATCTTGTGGTGGCCATCTTGTGTCCACATGGGAGTGGCCATTTTGTGTGTTGGAGTGATGATTAATTTGCATATTACCTCTTTATTATATACTAGAAGCCCAGTGCACAAAATTTGTGCACGGAAATGGGGGTTTGTCCTTCAGCCCAGCCTGCTCCCTCTCTAATCTGGGACCCCTAGAGGGATGTGCAATTGCCTGTTCAGACCTGATCCTACCTGGGAATCCCTTTCACAATCCAGGACTACTGGCTCCCAACTGCTCATCTGCCTGCCTTCCTGATTACCCCTAACCTCTTCTGCCTGCCAGCTTGATCAACCCCTAACCACCCCCCTGCCAGCCTGTTAGCCCCTAACTTCCCTCCCTTTTGGGCCTGGTCACCCCTAATTGCCCTCCCTGCAGGCCTGGTCACCCCCAACTTTCCTCCTCTGCTGGCCTGGTCACCCTAACTGCCCTCCCCTGCAGGCTTGATCACCCTCAACTGCCCTCCCTTACAGACCTGGTACCTCCCAACTGACTTCCCAGCTGTTGGGCATCTTATAGTAGCCATCTTGTGTCCACATGGGGGAAAGATCTTTTTACTATATGAACAGTCAACTTGTGTGTTGGAATGATGGTCAAGCTGCATATTACTCTTTTATTAGGTAGAATAGAAGCCTACAGCTGTTTTGCCCTAAAGGATGTCCCAGATCAGGGTGGGTATTCCCTTGGGGCCTGTTGTGGTTTGTAGGTGGGCCTGCCCCAGGTGACCCAAGCAGAGGCCCTGGTATCTGGCATTTATTTATCTTCTACAATTGAAACTTTGTAGCCTGGAGAGAAGCCAATCCTCTGCTTACACAGCCACTGAAACTTTGTTGCTTTAAGCGGAGGCCTGGGTAACCAGGGTTTGCAGAAAGCTTGGCTTCCTCCATTACCAGGAGCAACCTGAGCCTCCCTCCTTCTCTCTGTGGCCATAGCCATCTTGGTTGAGTCAATTTGCATACTCTCTCTGATTGGCTGGGGGTAATGGCTGGTGGGCATGGTGGTGGGTGTAGTGGAGGTATGGTCAATTTGCATTTTACTCTCTAAAACCTCATGAAACTATTAATACTAATCACTACCAACAACAAATAATCAATTTGAACCATGCTTTGGTCATAAAATGACCAGAATGTGCAGGAAGACATGGCAAAGTAACTTTGCTTCATGATGATGCACCATCACACACTTCAAAACCAGTTAAAGACACATTAAAAGATCCTACCTGGGAAGTAGTAACCCACCCACCCTATTCACTAGACCTTGCTTCTTCAGATTACCACTTGTTCCAATTGATGGCACGCACACTTTCTGAGCAACACTTCAAAACATATGAAGAAGTGGAAAATTGGGTCACTGAAATGTTTACCTCAAAACAAGAAAAGTTCTATTGGAACAGTATCCACAAATTACCTGAAAGATGAGGGAAATGTGTAGCTAGCAATGGATATCACTTTGAATAAAGGACTTTTGATGTTTCTCTTGAAATTATCCTGTTTTCTTTGATTACAAAATCTGCACTATTAATAGTACACCTGCATAGCTGTTAGGATATTATTGACTATATCCCCTATACTTTATTTTGCATCCCCATGACTATTCTACCAATTTTATTCTACCAATTTATATATCTTAATCCCTTTACCTCAACTTCCTATCTTCTGGCAACAATCATATCTTTACCTATAAATTTGTTTATGTTCTGCTTATTCATTTATCTTGTTTTTAGATTCAATTATTGATAGATATATATTTATTGCCATATTATAGTTTATACTTTTTATATTATTTTTTTCTTAAAGACCCTTATACATTTAGTGTAATACTGGTTTAGTAATGATGAACCTCTAGCTTTTTCTTGTCTTAGAAGCTTTTTATATATCTTTCAATTCTAAATGGTAGTTTTGGTTGTAGAATAATCTTGGTTGTAGTTCTTAGCTTTTCATCATTCAAATATTTCTTACCCAACCCATCTGGTTTGCAAAGTTTATGTTGATAATCAGCTGACAGCCTTATGGGAGCTCCACTGTAGCTAACCAACTTCTCTCTTACTGCTTCAAGATTCACTCTTTGTCTTTAATCTTATGATGTGTTTTGGTGTACTTCATTGTGTTCATTTTGTTTTGGATTCTCTGTACTTCCTGGACTTGTATGTCTATTTCCTTCTACAGGTTAGGAAAGTTTTCTGTCATTATTTTTTTCAAATAGTTTTTCATGTTTGTATGTTTTTTGTCCTCCTTCCAGCACCCACATGTTGCAAATGTCCCAGATGCTCCTTACACTGATTTTGTTTGCTGTTCTTATTGGGTGTTTTTGCTTCCTTATATGTGCAAATTGGTGTTTTGATTCTCAGATTTACCTACTTTAATGTTGATTCCCTGTAAATATTTTGTCATTTCCATTAGGGTATTCTTCACTTCTGACTAGTTCTATTTTATGGTTTCCATGTCCTCTTTCATAATGTTGAGGTTCTCTCTAAATTCATCTACTCTTCTGCTAAGTTCACTGAGAATCCTTATAACCAGCCTTTTGAACTCAGTATCTAATAGATTGCTTTCCTCCATTTTGTTTAGTTCATTTTCTGGAGTTTTGTTCTGTTCTTTCATTTGGGGATATTTTTTTTTTTTTTGTCTCTTTATTTCGGTAGCCTACTTGTGCTTGCTTATATGTATTATGTAGACTTTCTATATCTCCAGGGCATGGCAGAGTAGACTAATGTAGTAGGTGACCTGTAGTGTTTAGTGGCATAGCTTCCCTGTTACTTGTATCAATGGGAGGTATTTATCCCTAGGCCACTTGGCTATAAGGACTGGCTGCAACAATTGTGGAGAATCAGCTGTGAATGGATCAATCCCACAGAATAGGCCTTACTTCATTGGGGTTCTGATGTCTGCTGAGTCCACCATTTGAGATGCCTCTTGTGGAGCTAGTTGGGTTGTGCTTTGACATGGTCTGAAACTGTCTACCATGTGTGTGGGCTGTGGGGCTTCCCAGGAAGTACAGGTCAAGATCAGTCACTCTCTGTTCTTCCCATGGCTATCAGAAGGGTTATCTGCAGATGGCTGTTATTTGAACTGGGCTTAGAAGTACTCAGGACAGGCCAAGCTGCTAGTGCCAGGTCTGGAGGCACTTAGCCAAAAGTAAAAGGGATGCTAAGTCCAGATGCTGCTTGTTTGAGATATTTTAAGAAAGTCAGAAGTGTGAGGCAAGACAGGCCATTCTCATGGATAAGACCCTGGAAACAGTTTGGGTAGGCCCAAAGTTTGGATGGGGCAAGGTCTCAGGCATTCAGCAGGGTAAGTGACTAGCAATAGCCAGATTGATGGAGAATCAGATATGGAGTCCACCTGTAGGATCTGTGTCGGGAAGGCTCAGAAAAGGATCAGTGGCCTCTGCCAGTACCTCTTTCAGGGAGAAAGCTTCCCATTTAGCTCTCACCTTGATATCAGATAATTCAGTTTCTTTCTTTATATCCCTGGTGTCTTTGGTGCTGCTACCCCTATTCTGGAGCTCAGATAGAGTGGTTCTGGTTAAATCTGTGCATAGGCCCTTTAAGAGGAACTGCCAGGATCCTCAGAAACCCTCCATCTCACTCAGCCCACTGATTTTCACAGCCAGAAATTATGAGGACTTCTCTTCCTGAATCTTGAGTCCTGGGCTGGGGGACCTGGTGTGGCATAAGAACTCCTCGCTCCTCAGGCTGGGGCAGTAGGCAGGGGGGTCCTCTGCAGTCTATATATCCCTCTGGATTTTTAATCACCACATGTGGGTGTGGTACTAGCCTGTATGATCCTCATTCTTTCTGCAAGTTTAGAAGTGACATGTTTTTTATATCCCTAGTTGTAAAACTTCCATTTAATTAGGTTCCAGGTAGTTCTGAATGATGGTTGCCATGTTGTTTGGTTGTAATTTTGAGGTCAGATTTAATACTTTTTTTTTTTTTTTACATTTGAATTTCTTTTTATTTTATTTATTTATTTTGTTTTGTGAGTTAGTCAATGGGAAAGCAGTTTGATTGTTTTTTATTAACTAGACTGCAAGCTTTACATCTTAGTTTATTGAGTTTAACATTATCCTTAGGCTTCCTTTTTATTTAGGCTTCATCTTTCAAATATTAATTAATTCAACACATTTATGTAACATTTTAATTTGAACCAGGCATGAGGCTACAAACTGAGAACACAACGTGAACATTCTTGATGACTCTGCCTGTTCTCACGTTAATGTCATCAATTTAAGAACATTTTTTTTTAATTCTTAAGGTAATCTAGTCTCAATATACTAGTGTTGGAGTAAGTTTCTCCTTGACTTTGCTTGCTGTGTCAGTTGTTGGGGTGTACTCAGTCCTTTATCCTTCTCAACCACACTAACTGTGTCATCTCATCATCACAGTTCCCCTGCCAGGAACTGGACCTTCATGAACACTGGGTAGGAGATGGAGAAGTTAATATGAAAAGTCATAAGCGAGTAAGACAGTCTTTATTGTAGCCCAAGTAGCCACTGTTACTAAAGAGCCATCAGACAAATTAGTCTTATAAAGCAGTCCTTGCTAATACAATAGCAAATACAGGAGCCATACCAAGTAGCCACTGAACACAAAGCAGCCTCACGTAAAAGCAGCCTCTAACATAGGACCTATACAAACACAGTAGCCCAACTAAGCAGCCTCACCCAGCAGCAGTAGCAGCAACCTATTGGCTGGCCAGTAATATACTTTATACCAACTTAGACAAAAGAGTGACATCAGTATTTGGTCTAGAGAAAGGCAGTTCCAGCAGGAATAAAGGTAGCACTGGCACATTGGCAACCAGGGGAAGGAAGGCCCATTCTTGCACGAATCTTCATGCATTGGGCCTCTAGTTAATTAAAAAATGAATACCAGGAAATTACACTGCCTGAAAACACATGCTGAAATCTCCTGAGCTTTTTGAACTGGAACACAGTAAATTGAATCATGTACAACATTTGTGTGGGCCTGTGAAAGTTCATATCTTAAAGATGCTTCTTCTCTGGTTGTTACAATGATAAAGGTGAGTCACTTTATAGTAAGAGATAATGAGGGGCTTTAAATGACTATAAAGCCAGTCTATTTTTTAAAACTAATTACTTGTCACTAGTGGTTGCCTATGATAACAAAGTACTCATTTAATGCAACATTGGAATTAAAAATTATGTGATTATGCCTTCATTTTAGGTAAGAAACTTCCTATTCTTTTCTTTAAAAAGAAATGATTACTACTTTGACATTGTGGATTGAATTTAAATCATTAACATTTTGCCAAACAAAATTGTTAAATATTTTACTATGTCAAGGCTTCAGGAGACTACATGAGACTCTTAAAGTGGTAATTTGGTTGAATATAAGAAGAAAAACAAACAAACAACAAACAAACAAAAAAATTAAATCATGACATAGAAGCATTGGCAAGAAATATTCCAAGTGGTGAAAACTAGAACTTATCACCAAGATTACTCTACCTACCAAAGCTCTCATTTAGAATCTAAGGACAGATAAAAAAAACTTCCCAGACAACAAAAGGATAAATTTAGGAGTTCATCACAACCAAACTATTGTTACAAGAAATGTAAAAGAGTCTTTTTAAGGTGGGAGAAAGGTTGGAGAATGGGTGAAAAGGTGAAGTTATTAAGAAGTATAAATTGGAGACAATACAAGATGACAGCATAGGTAAACACCTACACTGCTGCCTCGCACAACAATTTCAAAACTACAACTAAAAGACAGAACGGACATCATCCAGAACCACAGGAAAGCTGGCTGAGTGTAAGTTCTACAGCTAGAAGGAAAGAGAGGGGCTCTCAGAAAACCAGAGGAGCTGCAAAAAGCTGAGGTATGGAGACACGCACGCTGAGAGAGCAGGTGCCGGAGTACCTGGCTGGTTTTCTCTGGCAGGAGGGAAACGGAGACTCCCAACAGCATTGAACCCCTTATCTTACGACACTAAACCCCAGATCCAGCTGAAACTCATATGGGGTGAGTTTGGACTGTGAAAAGGGAGAGGTGCACGGAAATTTAGGGGAGTCGCAAAAGATCAGAGGTCTGGTAGCACAAGGCACTGCGCAGAGGACAGATTGCTGATTGTGCTGCTGGCTTTCAAGAGTGGGTGGGAGACAGACCCTTCCAACTGTGCCACTTCGGAGTCCACTAAGCCCCTGTTTTGGGCGAAACCCTGGGGACCTAGACTCGTGTGATCCTGATGCACAGGATAGTGGGAAAGGCAGCAGTCTAGAGGCACTGTGGGGGTGCACAAGGACTGCTACAGCGATTACCCAGTCAAGTGAGACTCAGGGGCCATGGAAGGCGGGGCCAACTGGAAGGCAAGGTGGTCCCTTAAGCCCTGAGGCTCCACCCATCCCAAGCTCAACAGAGGCTTCTTCGGTTTTGAAAGTCTGGTATCATAAGGCTGAATTCAACACAAAAGTTTCCCCGGCATAGTGAAAATGCCAAGACAAAGGAAGGGATCACAAACAAAAGAAATGGAGGGGAAAAAAACGACTGGATGTAGAGTTCAAAACCACGCTTATAAGATTTTTCAAGAATATGCTAGAAAAGTTGGATAAATTTAGTGAGAGCCAAGAGGAGATGAAAAAGGACATACTAGAGACACTGACTGAAATAAAAAATATTATACAGAGTCCTAACAGCAGACTAGAGAAAGGCAAGAATCAAGTCAAAAATTTGAAATATAAAGAAGCAGAAAACATTCAGCTGGAAAAGCAAGAAGAGAAAAGAATCCAAAAATGCCTCTGGGACAGCTTCAAGCATACCAACATCAGAATTGTGGGGGTTCCAGAAGAAGAGAGAGAGCAAGATACTGAAAACCTATTTAAAGAAATAATGACTGAAAACTTCCCACATTTGGTAAAAGAAATAGACTTACAAGTCCAGGAAGCACACAGAATCCCATATAAAAGGAATCCAGAGACGACCACACCAAGACACATCATAATTAAAATACCAAGAGCACAAGACAAAGAGAGAATATTAAAAGCAGCAAGAGAAAAACAGTTCATTACCTACAAGGGAGCACCCATACGACAATCAGCTGATTTCTCAACAGAAACGATGCAGGCCAGACGGGAGTGGCAAGAAATATTCAACGTGATGAATAGGAGGAACCTACAACCAAGAATAATCTATCCAGCAAAGCTAACATTCAGAATTGAAGGGCAGATAAAGAGCTTCACAGAGAAGAAAAAGCTAAAAGAGTTCATCAACTCCAAACCAGTATTATATGAAATGCAGAAAGGTACTCTTTTAGAAGAGGAAGACGAAAAAGGTAAAAGCCAAAAAATTATGAACAACAAATACATATCTATCAACAAGTGAATCTAAAAATTAAGTGAATTAAAAATTTGATTAACAGAATAAACTGGTGAATATAATAGAATCAGGAGCACAGAAAGGGAGTGGATTGATAATTCTCAGGGGGAAGGGGTGAGGGGTGTACAGGGAGAGACTGGACAAAATTCATACACCTATGGATGAGATCAATGGGAGGGAGCTAAGGGCAGTGGAAAGGGTGGGAGCTGGGTAGAGGGTGCTATGGAGGGGAAAAAATAGGAACAAATGTAATAATCTGAATAATAAAGATTTAATTTAAAAAAAGAAGTATAAATTGGTAGTTACAAAATATAGTCATGATCCCCAAGTATTGCATAGAGAATATAGTCAATAATATAATAACAATGTATGTTGTCACATGGGCACTAGATTTATTGGGGTGATAACAGTAAGTTATATAATGTCTACTAACTGGGTTATATATCTGAAACTTGTCTAAAAACACAGCAAAAACCAAATGAACTTTTTATTTTATCAAGAGGATCCATGACATGACCCATTAAATTCATCAGTGGGCCTTCTGTCTGAAGTACCAATACCGCTGTAATAACCTGGTTATTATATAATAGGAAAATAGCAAAGGAAGACTAGATAATATAGGCATGCCATTTATACAGCTTTTCTAATTAAACATTCTCCAAGTCTGTTCCCCACAGACTGTTGGGAAAGGGACTAGACAAAGGCAGTTTAGACACATGCCTACTAGGATCTGAGTGATGTGGGAGGGTGCTTACCTGTCTGTTGATCATACCTGGGACCAGGTAATTAGCCAGAATAGATGTGGCCACTGTGGGGGGCCAGGGACTTTGCCACCCAAGAATGTAACTCCCCCCAAAAAAACAACAACAACAACATTTGTTCTCCCATGAGAATCTTAGAATTCTTTTTCTAAAGATATAAGAAGAACCCCACCCCCACAAGTGATGGAGGAATTTGATTCTTTGGTAACAATATTATCATTGATCTTTCTGAGGCCTTTTTAAAAATGTGATTTTGCATTCATACCTTTTGTTTCAGATTTAGGCATTGCTTTCCTTACAGTGTCCTGTACTTTATCTTACCTTACAATTCATGATTCAATTTTAACATTGTTTATCTCCTGGAAAATCTGAGAATCTTGCATACATAAAACTCCTGATTATTTATGTCTAACAGTCTCTTCCTTCTTTATCTCTTTCCTCTTATATTTTATTGTGAGCAGCAAGATACTATCCAGGCTGCAAGTTCCAAGTAGGCTGGAAATTTCCTTAGCTAAATCATTTAGCTTGTAAAGTATGTATTCCATTTTCACATTATCAGAGGAGACAAGTTTGCTTTCTCCATTACAAATATCCACTTTTTTCTGATTTTCAATATATTTTCCTTGAAGCCTTTCCCCACAACTGCCTCAAAAGCCAGAATTCTGCTACAAAATATACCCATGACCATAATGGTTTTAAAACATGTCCACAATTCTTTAACTGTCCCACAAGAACAATTGCTCTTCCCTTGAATGTTGGCTGACTGACTTTCTTATAGTGAATAGCAGGCAGTGAATGTGATCTTGGGTCAGATTTTAAAGACCAATTCATTTTCTACCTCAGCTTTGTTTCAGAACTACTTTCCGTAGAATCCAGTCACTAGAGTGGCAAAGCACAAATCATATGGAGAAATTTCCTGTAGTTGTTCCAGTTGGTAGCCTCCGCTAAAGTCACACGTGAAAGCCAGATCAACTTACTTACACATGGAAGAAGTAAGCTTTTTATGTAAGTAAAGCTAAAAAGGGACACAACAATAAAAAATGAAATTGGCCTGAAATAGCAGAGGGTGGGACTAGGAGCCTGAGTACTGTTACCAGATTTTGGGGAATGAAAACAAAACAAAACAAACAAATAAAAATCCCTGGTGGAGTAGAAAATGGTAACTGCATCAGAAAAGCAATGGAAATAAGCTAAGTGTGTGGAGTCCAGGCAGAGAAGAGAAAGGGAGATAGGGGCGAGCTGCTTAGACTGATGGCTAGAAGCACACAGAGCCCAGGAGGGTCCCTATCAGAAGGGCAGAGATTTTTTGTGTGAACATCTCAGGCAAGAGATAAAAGTGGAAAAACAAGCCTGTGCATAGAAGAAGAAAACAGTTTGCTAGGAAAACAACAACCATATGAATAATCTGAGAACAAGAAGTTATGTTTTTCATATGATTTAAAATAAAGATGCACTTTTGAGAATAGAAATATGAGGTCAAAAGGCAATTAAATCAAGATTTAAAAAAATATATTTTCTATTAAATTTAAAAGAAAAATTGCATCAACATAAGTAGCAATTCACTTAAAAAGTAGCATGACACCTAGACAATCAACTTGAAAATATTTTTTGAGATGTGTTTGTATATGACATTTAAAAAACTCAAAGTACTATAATTCATCTTTTTATGTTTTAGAAATATAGTGCAATATAATGTATTTATCTGAAAACAAAGGGTCCAAGAAACAGGGAAAGAACAAAATTTTCTTAAATTAATAACTGGTGAGAAAATGCTGGCTTCAAAGACTTCTTTGATGTACAAATATTATGTTTGCATTAGTGAACACAAGCCAGGGCTTCCAGAAGCTGTTAGCTGGGTCACCTACTTGTGATTGCCTCTCTTTTCTTCATTAAAATACCCCTGAAAGTGTCAAAAAAGTTAAATGACAAACACATAAACAAACGAACTGTGAGGGCACTTCTCTCAAATAAAGACACCTTTATGATATAATACCTGTACTATAAATGTAGAATCATTTCTACACTGGAAGCTCTTGAAAATCCCTGCCACTTGTCTTGCAATCTATTCTCCAGCTGAAATAATTCTTCTTTTGAGTGAGGTGACCGTAGGCACCATGGTATCTGAACAATACAGACACTGTCAGTTTTTAATTGAATGATAATGTGAGTTGCATGAATAAATGGTTGAAGAGTACAAGCTTTGGGGTTAAAGAATCAGGATTTAAATTTAAGGTCTCCCAAAACCAGTTTGGCTTAGTGAATAGAGTGTCATGTCAGCCTGCGGACTAAGAGGTCCTGTGTTCCATTCCGGTAAAGGTCATGTACCTTGGTTGTGGGCACATCTTCAGTAAGGGTTGTGCAGGAGGCAGCTGATCAATGCTTCTCTCTCATCGATGTTTCTAATTCTCTATCTTTCTCCCTTCCTCTCTGTAAAGAGTCAGTAAAATATATTTTGAAAAATCATTTTTAAATTAAGGTCTTTCATTGACTAACAAAAAGACCACCCTGGGTAATTTACTTAAAAAATTTAGCCTCAGTTATGTCAACTGAAAGATGAGTATAATCATACTAATTCTATATAATTCTTTTGATATTATAATAAAATAATGTGCAGAGATAACTTAGCCTTGGTACTCAATGTTTTACTACTACACCTAATTTCCAAAGATTAGCAAGATTTGCTGGCTAACATTAGGAAGGTGAAAACTATCAATTTAATGATCCTGATGGAAACACCTAAAATATTTTTTAAAAATAAAAAAGAGTGGAAAAATCCCAGCCATTAACTAAAATTTCCACAGAAAATGCATAAATGTTTAAGAAAAAAGTAACTTTTGTCTGTTCATGTGCAAATATAGGAATATACCAATCATGCATTTAAAAAAGAAAAAAAGCAGTGAATTTAAAAAAAAATGTTGAATTTGGTTGCAAAACATTAGAATAATCAATGGAACAAATAAATAAAATAATTCGAGCTGCATAAAATTTGACTTCAGAATATAGAAGATGTGAGAAATGGCTCACCTGTCCAAATTTCAAATGACGGACAGAAAACAGAAGTATGGCAAAAATGAAACTTGTAACATTTTCCAGAGCAGGCGCCCATTTTACAGGATCACATGTGGGACAGGGGACATAACCTATTTATTTTGTTGTATCACAAATCAGCGAGCTACACAAGACACCTTAATGAGCCAATTAGTTAGGAGTCATCTTTATTGCATGCAGGTTCAGACCAGATTACCTCTGTCAAATTCCGAACAAACACAGAGAGGAGTATTCCCTTTTTATATCCTTCTAGTTCTTTGTGTAAGTTATTTTTGCAGACAACTTGTAACCTTGAGTATATATCATATCTAATAAACATCTGTGATATCTATACAGATAACTTGTAACCCTGAGTATATATTATATCTATATACACACCTATAACCTTGGATACATAATGAACAAACACTTGGCATGAGAATATGGGAATTATTATCAGTATCAGTGTATCAGCCCCTTTAGATGGCTAGCTTGCATTACTGAAGCTAAAAAACAGTTATTTTACAGAATAAGGGACTATCTAAAAATAACACAGTAGTTCAAACAGCAGTTTCAAACAGCAGTTTCAAACAGCAGTTTACAAACGAGGGACCAACATGCTTCAATTTACACCCTCCTCAGTTCCTCACTGGCTGAGTACTACTTGATCATCTATTTTTTAATATTGCCTAGGTCTGCTGTCTCTCATTGGGTAATTTAAAAAAAAATGGGCAGGGGCCTTTTCTAGTTGCCTCCACCTCTTTTTGTCTAGGACAGTGGTCAGCAAACTCATTAGTCAACAAAGCCAAATGTCAACAGTACAACAATTGAAATTTCTTTTGAGAGCCAAATTTTTTAAACTTAAACTTCTTCTAACACCACTTCTTCAAAATAGACTCGCGCAGGCCAGGCTATTTTGTAGAGGAGCCACACTCAAGGGGCCAAAGTGCCACATGTGGCTCCTGAGCCATGGTTTGCCAACCACTGGTCTAGGGAAATCTTCATAGGACATGTGCTATCAGCTACGTGTACAGCTCTCATTCCTCTCTCCCCACCCCTACATCTCTTTGCTCTGAGTAATTCAATAGCTGCCTGGCCACATACTGTTTCTTTTCTATGAAGATAAATCAGAGGCATGTTTCTTACAATGGTGTTAGCAAAGGAACAAAAAATCAACTACAGTATAACACACTAAAAGCATGCAAGAGAAAGCATGGTAAGCAATTGAAGTGCTTCAAAGACTATCCAATCAAACAAAACAGAAAGATAAGTCAGAGAATAACTGATGTTATAGAGGATACGGAACTGAGACTAGAATTAGGAAAGGCTAATCGTCTTAGGTAAAATTAATTTTGATAAAACAATTGCTAGACATCATCTAGATAAAATTCAGTTCACTTTAGAAAACACTGAGTGCTCACTCCACCCATGATAATGGGTGAAAACATTATCAATCTTTCTTCTGCCCAAGACATCAGAAATGAAGACAGTTTCAAATGCTTGTTTTATGTTCCAATCACACATGCACTTAGGGATTTTTTTCCCAAAGTTATAAGCAGTTTAATTGCAAAAGGGTCCCATATACATTTATAGCAATTGAATACCTTCATGCTCACCCCACAAGTCACTTTCCTATAGAAGCAGGCATTACTTCATGTTAGTAAATTTATCAGTCACAAATAACATCAGGTTCTGGAACTAATAAAGTTGCTAACATGCTGATTTTAACCTAAAAATGAAAAGCCAAAATGAGAGATAACAAGTGTTTATTTAGGATAAAAAATAAATAAGTGCAATTCTGGGAGCACATTTTCAGCAGAAACCCAAATAATATCTCAATTATAGGCAGAAGGTAAGGCATTCTATGAGAAATGAAAGGGAAATAATTACATGAGTAGAAGAAATTTGTATTGGTGTTAATCACTGTTACTCTTTTACTATACATGGGTGCTTACTGATTCTATTATCAGACAAAGAGTCCATAATCATCAATTCTTATGATCAGGGTATATGCTTTTCTGTTACCTTTACAAAGAGTTGTTTGAAAGACATTTAATTTCCAAAGATTACCAAAATTTGCAAGCTAACATTAGGAAGGTGAAAAATATCAATTTAATTACCCTGATGGAAAAAACTTAATTACTTTTTTTTAAATAAAAGAGGCAGAAAAGTCTTAGCTTTTAACTAGAATTTCCATAAAAAAATGCATGAAAGTTTAGGGAAAAAGGTAACTTTTGTCTGTTCATGTGCAAATATAGAAAAATACCAATCACTAATTTAAAGAAGAAAGTGTTAAATTTTGTTGAAAAAATTACAATCAGCATGAGATAAATATATTTAATTTAATTGAGATCATCTGACCCTAAATTGGGCTGCTCATAACACACTCAACAGTCAGGTATTTGGGGAGCCAGTATGGGTGAGAAATTAATTAGGACATTAGTCTCCCAGTCCCCTGCTATACCAGAGATAAAGAAAAGGGCTGTAAGTAGGAGCATCTTAAGGTATTTCTGGGTTCCAGTAAGGGCAGAAAAGATCTCCTTCAGGTTCCAGCCTAGGGTTCCAGTGACACTAATAAAAAGACAGAATAAGAACTATTAGAAAGACGAAAACAATGGTTACCCAGAAATGCCATATTACTAATCTGGCACTCATAGACTCTCCAGGAGATCCTTTAGAAAGGGTTGTCCATTAGAAAGATTGAGAACCACTGCTCTAGAGGCTCCCACATGTAGGAGTCCAGTGATTCAGTTTATGGCAATACAGCTTCATCCTCCTCCTGTGCTGACATTCAAGGTTTACTTGAGACAGATGGATCCAGGAGTTGATGCTGATGACCTGTTGGGAGGCTCAAAGTTTAGTTCTTTTACAGGCCCTTCTTTAGTTGTTTAAAAGTTTGCTCAGTCTCAGGTTCCCAGATTAAAACAGAGAGGCTCTCCTTTGGGCCTCCTGGATTAGGTTATTTCTCCACTAGAGGCCCTGTGCATGAAATTCATGCACTGAGGGGTGGGAGTGGGAGAGCCCTCAAACCCGCCTGCACCCTCTTGCAGTCCAGGAGCTTTTTAGGGATGACCGACTGCCAGCTTAGGCACACTCCACCCAGGCCTTAGCCGTTAGTTGGACGTTCTTAGCGCTGCCACAGAAGCAGGAAAGGTTCTCATCACTGCTCCTGGTCCATGAGCTGGGCTTCTGTCTGAACAGTGTCCCGCCCTGTGGGATCAGACCAAAACTGGTTTTCTGACATTCCCCAAGGGTTCCCAAATTGCAAGAGGGTGCAGGCCAGGCCGAGGGACCCCCCAGTGCATGATTGGGGCTCTGGAGGGACAATGGAGGTTGGCCAGCCAGGGAGGGAACACAGGATGGCTCCATGATGTGTCTGGTCCATCTCAGTCCCAATTGACCAGACCCCAGAAGCAAGCTAACCTACTGGTCAAAGCATCTGCCCCCTGGTGGTCAGTGCATGTCATAGCAAGCAGTTGAGCAGCCTTAGCATATTAACACTTCAATTGATTAAATGGCCAACCAGTTGACTGGACACAGCATATTAGGTTTTTATCATATAGGATAGCTGGCAATGGTGTGAATGAGAATCATCTCTTCATTTACTAGTTGCAAGTCCTGAACTAGTCTTCATTCCCTATTAGGCTTTTGTACCCCTGAGATGGGAGTATAGCAGGGACTATAACACGGGTTCAAGAAACCTGGGGCTTCTAAAATAGATTGCCTATTATAATATTGAGTCCTTCTTGAACCTCAGGCTTGAGAGGCTACTGCCTTTCATGTGGGTATGAGGCTTTTTGCAGGATCAGGAAGACATGGGAAAGGAACACTAAAGGCTGAGAAAAATATCTCTTTATCATCCTTCCAGTCATGCCTATAATGACTACAGCCTCTGAAGATAACTGACCAGGGTTTTAGAGGAGTATAGAGAAAGTGGATCTAGCATGCATCAAGGAGGAAATTAATTTCCTTGTCCTCAACTATCAGGCTTACCCAGGGCTCCTGGGTGGAAATGACAGTCCTATGAGGACCCAGAATGGGTTACTCAATGCCCCATCAGTCTTTTTGGGTTTAGCTGGATTACCAGCCCCACCCCAGGGGACCTCCATCTCTGGAGGCAGTCTGACTTCCAGTGGTTTCTTTGACAGATAGGACAAAGCTTCGGAGGTCTACCACACCCCTTGGGCAATTCCGACACATACGTCCAACCTGGCCATAGCTGTAATAAGTGATCAGGACTGGCCAGTAGCCTTTGGGCTCTGACTTAGGGGCCCTTGTTCTTCTAAAGCATAGCACAAAGAGCCTTAGTTTGGGCCATGTTCTCCTTTCTTTTCTATCCTCTTTCTCCTGTCTATTACAAAATGCAGAGGTGGTGACTTTCAGAAGATCGTCTAGGTCAGTGATTCTCAACCTTTCTAATGCCTCGACCCTTTAAGACATCTCCTCATGTGGTGGTGACCCCCAACCATAAAATTATTTCCATTGCTACTTCATAACTGTAATTTTGTTACTGTTATGAACTGTAATGTAAATATCTGATATGCAGGATGTATTTTCATTGTTACAAATTGAACATAATTAAAGCATAGTGATTAATCACAAAAACAATATGTAATTATATATTGTGAAATATTTATTTCTAATTACAATAAATGAAATTTCGTCTTGAATCATGGTATAGCATGGGTAACAGTCTTAATGTAACAACAGTAAACTACATTGCTACATTTTGCTACACCGAGGAGCGGTGTGTTGGTTCCTAAGACCATGGGAAATAGGTGTTTTCCAATAGTCTTAGGCGACCCCTGTGAAGGGTCGTTCGACCCCCAAAGGGGTCGCGACCCACAGGTTGAGAACCACTGGTCTAGGTGCTCCAATAGACAGTTTTTGTAGTTTGCTCCTGATGTGTGGGGTTGATTGAATGATGAATTTATCCTTTAAAATCAACTACCCCTCTAATGAGTCTGGGGTTACATTGGAGTGCTTCACCAATGGCTCCCTAAGTCTCTCTAAAAATGTGGAGGGGTTTCCATTAGCCTCCTTGTCTGATGGTAGTTAGTCTGGAGTAATTAACAGGCTTAGACTAGCTTCTCCTGATGCCATCTATTAAAGTGTCTTATTTTCCACTTGACATCAGGGTCCTGAGACTGTCTGAGACCCTGAAGTACCTTTCTTTATTTTCAGGGTTTTTAATGTCTTGTACACAAGAGACATATTAATTATTGCCAAAGTTTCAATCCTCTGCCAAAATTTTCTCTTTCTCAGTGTGAGACAAGGTTTGCTCCAGAAAAAGCATTAAGTCCTGGTAAGATAGGTCAAACTTTTTATTTAGGCTTTGAAAGGCCTCACTGTAATTATAAGAATTATCTGAGAATTTATTCAGGTTTTTCTTTTATGTCTCAAGACTGAAAGGGGCCTGAATTCTGATACACCCAAATTTGCCCACCTGTTCTCTCAGGGAGAGAGACCCTCTGGGACCTCGGTGTAGAGACAGCCCTGGGTGTCTTCTTTTCTGCTGGTGGAAGCATTTTTTTTGAAAGTCCAGGAAAAGGGGGGGCAAAATGATTCACATGAGGGTTCAGATGAAGGGCAAGAGGATTCTGGTGGTACTGGAGCCTTCTCTTTTGGCAGGTTTTGGGTTAACACTGAAAGGAGAGAGGGATTAAGTGTACAGTTCTTGCATAGATCTGGCTTGTCCCTTAGAACTAAGGGACCTATGGCACTTCTGGCCACTTTCCTTCCCTCCTACAGAAAAGATTCAAATGCAGGATGGTGTTAGGCTTCCCTCTGAGGGCCATTTCTCCCCATTTGCTAGTTGATACTGAGGCCAGGCCTGAGTGCAGAAAAAAATCAGGTGCTTCTTCTTTAAGGTTTGTGGGTAAAAATAATCCCAATTCTTAAGAATACACCCTAGGGGGCTGTCTTTTTACAGTGTGGATGATGTACTTCCTATATGTAAAACACACACACAAAAAAAAATGACGTATAGCATCCTTTGTGACTTTCCCTTGCTGATGGGGCCATCCTTACTCCTAGACAACGGTGCAGAGAGCTCTCACTCCCAAGGCAGGAGTGAGAGGTTGCCTTAATATGTAAGGTCTCAGATAAATGTGTATATTCTCAAGCAGAGATGCCCTCAGTCCCTTTGTCCATGATTAAAAGTGCCTCAGAGGGTTAAAATATTTTTGAAGTACATACTGAAATTCCAAGGGGAGTTTGACTAATACCCAGAGCTCCAGGGAGAACACAAATACCTCCAGTCCTATTCCTATGTATACTCTTGCTACTAAGGGATTATCTTCTGCCTGATTTCTCTGAACTGCTAAAAATGTGCAAAAGATGAAATCTATTTTCAGCCAAAATTACTACTTTAAACTTACTGCGGTTATAACCTCTTATTCACTGGCTTAACTTCTTATTTTTATTGAACCTTTATTCTTACTATCTTTATTCCCAAACCTTAAAATGCTACCTTAAAGACTTTTACTTTCTTTCAAACAGAACCAATTTACTTACATCTCTCCTTGAGAAAAACACCTGGGAGAGAGACATGCTAACTGATGTTGCAAGGCACACATTAAGTAAAAGCAACATCTTTTTCGTTATGGTGTCTTAGTAATGGTGAGATTTAATGCTTGAATAAAAACATTCAAATTATTCTTTCCATAATGGTGAAAGAAAATTTTAAATTTCTCCTTTTTTAAGCTTAAATTTACCCTTAAATATCACTCTTTTCTGGCTAGTGTACATTTGCATAATTTACTTAGACATGCTTGGGAGTACCACCTTACTTACACTTTTCTTCAGCTAAAACTTCTTTTCAATCACTTACACAACTTCCACAATTTTTACCCTATGTTCATATTCCAAACATCTTAGTTTCAAAATAACCAAGCAAAAAGATATTTCACAGTTCTAAATTCATTTCACAGATATCACAATAAAAAGAAGAGATAGGCAACCTAGTAATTAATGGGTTAATTTAACATCTCCTACAGCTGCTATGGCCAGTCATGGCTAGCTGCTAGTGGCCAGCAGCCAGCTTGCACTCTAGCCCCAGAAAAGGGGTGAGATCAAGCCTAGATTTAGGAATTCCGGCCCACCAGTCTTGTAACTCAGGTGGCATGAGTTTGTGACATCACGGGCACCAGGGAACTTGAAGGCAAGCCTTAGGACAGCCTCCTCCACCACTGCCAAGTTCACTGTTTTAGGGTCCTGTGCCGGTGCCTCACACCCAATTTTAAGGGCAGGACACTTGGGTGGGAACCTTGGGAACACATGTCTTGTCCCCTGGTCACCATAAAGAGTGCTTAGAATTCCAAGGAGTCTGCAGAGCCCTCCTAAACTTAAACTAATACCCATTGGTAGGCAATTGTTATTAGCCTCAAAAAGACTGTACCTTATTATGCTAATAAATCAAGCTGTCCTCCTCTCCAAGAGGATTTAACCTTTCAGGGGCTGTATGCCTCTAGTCCTGTTCTCAATAAAGTGGCCTAGTGTCTTGGGTAATATGTAACCCTTGTCTAGAAGCTTTCCTAGGTCCCTTACTATTTCTCTCTCTCACTACCACATCACCCTGTACCGAGTGTGGGCTGGAATGAGTGCTCAGAAGTGCTGGTGATCTTTACTCCTGTTCTTTCTCACACAGGTTCTGGGGTCTAGAGCTCAGAGGTGGTGGTCTGTGAGGTGGCTGACCGAAATAGAATGCAGAAGAAAAAGGCAAACAACTCTCCCATTAAACCTGAATGGGATTTGGGCCGAAGAGTGGACTTGTGTTGTGGGTCAAAGTGTGGTGCTTATGGACAGAACTCCAAGAGGAAGTGACATTTCTGATCATCTCAGTCCTTTTACATGCCTTACTTTCTCTCCCTGGCTGTCTAAAACAGGCATGAAGACCCGGAATACTGGGTGACCAACCCTTATTGCACTCCTTTGATGGGTAAGAATTTTATATATATATATATATATATAAAATTGATTTTTTACAGAGAGGAAGGGAGAGGGATAGAGAGTTAGAAACATCGATGAGAGAGAGACATCGATCAGCCACTTACTGCACGCTCCTCACTGGGTATGTGCCTGCAACCAAGATACATGCCCTTGACCGAATCGAACCTAAGACCTTTCAGTCCGCAGACCGACGCTCTACCCATGGAGCCAAACTGATTTCAGCAATGGGTCAGAATTAATTATGTTTACTGTTAGAACTCTAACAGAGGTCACCTTCATACCCTACCGCAGTGGCACAGTGGTCGACAAACTCATTAGTCAACAGAGCCAACTATCAATAGTACAACGATTGAAATATTTTTTGAGAACCAAATTCTTAAAACTTAAACTTCTTCTAATACTACTTCTTCAAAATACACTTGCCCAGGCCATGGTATTTTATGGAAGAGCCACACTCAAAGGACCAAAGAGCCACATGTGGCTTGAGAGCCGCAGTTTGTTGATTACTGCCCTAGGGCTTGAATACCAAGCACCTCCACTAGGCCCTTATTCCCATAAAGGACATCTGAGAATCTTGGACCAGAGGAAGGAATTGCCTCCTTGATCTTGGGAGCTGGGCAGGCACCCAAGCACTCATTTTGTCATTGGACAGACTTTGTCTTCTGCCTGACGGGGAGCCTATTGCTTTCTCTAACCCGGTCCAACTACAAGCTTATCTTTGCATAGTTTAGCTTTGATGCTGGAGAGTATGTCTGAGAAGAGATAGTGATGGGGAGAAGTGCCTGCAAAAGACGGCAGCCAGGTTTAAGTGTCTGGCGGGTATCTGTTAATGTCTCCAAAATTATAAAGGGATACTAAAGGAAGGGATCAAGTCCATGTGACCTTCATACACTCATCATTCAACTTGCAGAGGTTGATTTCTGAAGATTCCCAGTCCACACAACAAAGTGAAACACGGAACCACACTGAAATGTGTGGTTTCTTCTGAGCAAGTCTAAGCAGGCAGTTGGACATCCCTCTTGCAATCCAGGACTCTTTGCTCCTTACCACTGAGCTTGCTGCTCCTTAATACTTCCATGGAAGTGGGAGAGGCTCCCCCTGCTGCCACTGTGCTCGTCAGCCATGAGTCCAGCTTCTGGCTGAGTAGTGCTCTCCCTGTGAGAGCAAACTGACCACCAGGGGTCAGATCCTGCATTGATTATCTGCCCCCTGGTGGTCAGTATGCATCACAGAGGCCACTTGTTCTGGTCATTCTGCAGTAACGGTCACTTAGGCTTTTATTATATAGATAATAGAATGTCCAACTATGTTAATGAGTTTCCCCCCTCTCTATACTGGGAAATTTGGAAGTAAGATTGAGTTAGTCATTCAATCACTCATTTCCTTCACCAAGCCCCACTTGGTGCTGAGAAGTACTAAATTTATCTCTGTGAATAATGAAAAGGAAACATTAACTTAATTGAATTCCAAATGTAAAAGTGATCCACTAAAAATGATTATATTATTTATTTAATTATTTTTAAAAATATATTCCGGGTCTGTGATCACATGCCTCCATCACTGTGAAGAAATTCATAAAAAGGCACAATATTACCTAGATTCTAACATTTTACTCTGTGTTTCTTAAAAAAAAAATCTACCATATATTTATTCATCCTTCAATTCATCATGTACTTTCTGCTAAATAAGGTCAGCATGCATATCAACTCATATTTTCTTTGGTGGGAACATTTACATAAATCATAAGTGTATATTTGATGCATGTATGCATTAAAAAATACACACACCCATGTAATCCAGAAACCCATCATGATATAGAACATTATCATAACCCCAAGAAATTTCCTTATAACTTTCCTAGTACAACCTTGCCCCTGTTTCCATGAAATAACCATTATTTTATTTTTTCACTGCAGATTGTTTTTATTTTGTTATTAATCTTGATGTAAAGGATATCATAGCATCTATATATATAAAAGGTTAATATGCTAAGTGTCCAACCATCTGACCAGTTGCTATGATGTCCACTGTCCACCAGGATGCAGATTCTCAATGCAGGAGCTGCCATAACATGCACTGGCCATTTACAGAGAAACAGCACCATCAACTTGGCACCAATAAAGCAATACTCAACTTCCCCCAAGTAGGACCCAGGCCCTACCACACACTGGAGCAACTGCCCACCAAATTGTAGCCAACACTGCCAAGACTCCATGGCATAAAATGTAGCCCTCAGCCCAGCCAAGCCCATAAATAGTCACTGTGGGCACAGGAAATGATATCACATAGCAACACCCAGCTTCCTCTCCCTAGTGACTAGCCTCCTTGGAATTTCTTCAACCAGGAACACTACTTGCTTTATGGCCAGGTGCAAATATTTTATACTTTAACCAAATGTCTGTGAAGCATTTTTCCATGCCTCATCTCATTTTATCCTCACAGAAATCCAGAAGTAGGTATATAGGAGACTCAGTGGAATCCTATTTTCTTTTCATTGGCTGGAAAATGGAGATTTGGAAAGCTTAGAAACTTGACCCAACTGAAAAGAAGTAAGAAATGGTGGACCTTGAAAATGATTTCAGGTTTCCTCACTGTGCAGAATGTAGCCAAACATTGTTGCACTTAAATATTTTACCCTTTGTTCTCCTCCTTGCGTGACCTACAATAATAATATGCTTCATGTTCATATTTACTGCTGTGTTTCTCACAATTATCTAAAACAGAAGTAGGGGTGCTTCACTGAGCTTAAAATGTTTACCTAAATGAGAAAGCAGGTGTAATTAAACAGGTTTATTGTATACATATAAAAGACTTAAGTTGACTCACACATTCACGATATATATAGTTTTTGTTGGTGCCAATCACACAGATGTGTTTTGATCTGTCATTGTCAATTGTGAATTTGGTTGACACTTCTATTGTATAGAAAGGGGAAATAGCTATAATAAAATATTTCTTCTAATTAATTTCCTTTCAATTTGCACAAATTTGTGCACAAGGCCACTAGTATATGTACATATAAATTATCTTGCTCAGCAGATAGAAAAATAGATAGATAATAGGTAGATGATAGATAAATGTTAGATGATGATAGATATATAACAGATAGATAGATAATAGATAATATTGGTAGATGTATTGTTGCATGAGTCAGTAGTTCATTCTTTTTTATTTTATTTCTGTATGATACTTCAGTATATGGATAAAGTACCACGTTTTGTTTATTTATTCTTATTGATGAACAACTAAGTTATTTCCAATTTTTGCCTTTTGTGATTAAGGCTGCTATGAAAACTTGTTTTATAATTTTTTAAAATAATTCCTAAATGTTTCTAAACAAATAGAATTATTGGGCTAAAGAGCAGTGTGTGCATGATACACTTAAGTATAATCTTCTTAAAGTTCAAATATACAATATATATATGTGTGTATATATATATATATGTATATGTACATATACATATATATATATATATATGTATATGTACATATACATATATATATACACACATATATATGTATATGAATATATACATATATATATACACACACATATATATGTATATGAACATATACATATATATATATACACACACACATATATACACACATACTCACATACACACACACACGCACACACACACACAAACACACTAGAAGCCCAATGCATGAAATTCATGCAAGAATAGTTTTTCCCTCCCCTGGCTGCTGGCACCAGCTTCCCTCTGTCACCCAAGACCCAGGCTTTCCTCATTGCCCCAGCTTCGACTGGAAAGTCATCTGTAAAGACATCCCAGTCTAATTAGCATATTACACTTTTATTATTATAGATATATGTATAAAATAGTGATAACTACTATTAACATTTTGGTGTCCTCTCAAAATTTATTCTCTCTATATATGTGCATGTGCATATTCATATCAATTTTTAATTTAAAATAATTCAAAAATATTAAGAACAATTATATTCAGGGACATAGAAGTGAACAAAACAGAATTTTCATTGTAAGAATAAAAATCATAGTTAACTCTTATACATGTAGGTGTCAAGCATGAGATTTTGATGTATATTTGCTCATTTAATATCCCCATCAATCCCGTGAGTAAAATAACTTGCCTAAATTACATAGCTCAGACATAAAAACATGGAGTAGTAAATAAATGATCCCAATAAGTATGGGCTTAGAGTTTTTCCTCTGTAATACAATGTGAATTGTGCTTCAGGGATTGTGTAAATCAGTTATCCCTACCACCTCTCTACTAATAATACCCTATATAAGTGTCCTCTTCCTTCCCCTTTATTATAAAGGATAAATATAACACTTCATTATTTTTATTAATTTATGTTATATCACTTTCATATAATTTATTTTAGAAATAACTCCTTGATAAATAATGCTCTCTATTAGGATGCATGTTTATTAAACATATTTGTACACGCATCTTTTTACTCATAGTCTATTATTTCTTTAGGCTAAATCTTTGCAAGTAGAGCTGATTGATAGAAGGGTATTCATATTGAAAATTTTTTACATATTTTTACTTTTCCTCCAAAAAGTTGTCAATGTACATTAGTTAATAAAATATTTGAGTAATTATAAGTTCCTTAATCATTCTCAGTTAAGTATTTGAAATTTAATTTTAATTAATGAACATTCTTAAATTTCATATTTTTACCAGAAAGTTAATATTTTCCTTTTTAAAGAAAGTGTTTAAATGTTTGGCCCACTTTTAAATATAAGTTTATATAAATGGTTGTCATTACATAGTAAATCATAAGTATGAAACAATGAGTTTAACATTTATTTCACACATTTCAAGAACAGAGTTTTATTGATGAAATGAAAAGATTTTAAATGTTTTTATTAAATGTTTAATGTCTATAGAATCTATATTAATGACTCCAGTTTGGTATTACTTATATTCTGGTCAGTAGCATGCAAATTATTTTAATGACAGGTGCATTCTGGCCTCCACTAACACCAGTTACACCAAACATGTCATCTATGGTCAAAGATTCAAGAAACAAAGTAAAAACTTGAGTTACCATAAAATTTTCCACCTTTTGTTTATTGGACTCATTTATTTTAAGTGAAAGCTGATAAGAACTAATGGTTTTCAGAGTGGGGCATATGTCAACTAAAATGGAAAAATAATTAAAAATCACTGTCTGAAGGAGCTTACATTTTAGTGGGAAAAGATGGAAATCAAAGATGTTAAATAAAATACTGTATCTAGTAGCTGGTAAGGTATGGTAAGTGCTCCAGATAAACAAAAATATGGTAAAAAGAATAAAGAATTATCATGGGAGATAGAATGGCGATAGGGTTGAAATTTTTAGTAGGGAAGGTCAGGAAAGGTTTCACTAAAAATAATTTTCTAGCAAAATTTGAAGGAAGTACATTACAGAATATGCTTATCAAGTAGTGAATTGGCATATTAATCTACTAGAGGCCCGATGAACAAAATTTGTATACAGGGGAGGAGGGTGTCCTTTGCCCAGCCTGTTCCCTCTCCAATCTGGGACCCCTGGAGGGATGTCCAGGTAGGATTCGGGACTAAATGGGCAGTTGGACATCCCTCTCACAATCCAGTACTGCTGGATCCAAACTGCTCACATGCCTGCCTTCCTGATTGCCCCTAGCCGCTTCTGCTTGCCAGACTAATAACCCCCTAACCACCCCCATGCCAGCCTGATTGATGCCTAACTGCTCCCCTGCCAGCCTGTTTGCCTTAACTGCTCTTTTCTGCAGGCCAGGTCACCTGCAACTTCCCTCCCTTGCAGGCCTGACCCCTGTCAACTGCCCTCCCCTGCTAGCCATCTTGTGGTGGCCATCTTGTGTCCACTCGGGGGCAGGATCTTTTGACCACATGGAGGCAGTCATCTTGTGTAATGGAGTGATGGTCAATCTGATAGTACTCTTTTTTTATTATTTTTATTGTGTTACATGTATACATATCTCCCTATTGCCCCCTCTCCTTCCCAGGCATACCCCAATCCCCCAGTGTCTATGTTCATTGGTTATGCTTATAAGCATGCATACAAGACCTTTGATTGATCTCTTATATACCCCACCTCTCCTTAATCTTCTTGCTATAATATCACAGTCTGTTTGATGCTTTACTGCTTCTGTATCTATCCTTTTGTTCATCAGTTACAATGTTCATTATTATCCACAAATGAGGGAGAGCATGTGGTGCTTCTCCCTCATTGACTGGCTTATTTCACTAACCATAAGGCTCTCCAGTTCCATCCAGGTTGCTGCAAATGGTAAGAGTTCTTTCTTTTAAATGGCAGCATAGAATTCCATTGTGTAGATGTACCACAGTTTTCTGATCCACTCATCTGCTAACGGGCACTTAGACTGTTTCCAAATTGTAACTATTGTAAATTGTGCTGCTATGAACATAGGGGTACATAAATTCTTTTTGATTGGTGTTTGTGATTTCTTAGGATAAATTCCTAAGAGTGGGATTGCTGGGTCAAATGGGAGAACCAATTTTAGTTTTTTGAGGAAACTCCATACTGTTATCCACAGTGGCTGCAACAGTCTGCATAACCCCCAACAGTGAACAAGGGTTCCTTTTTCTCAGCATCCTCGCCAACACTTGTCATTTGTTGATTTGTTGATGATTGCCATTCTGAACAGGTGTAAGATGGTATCACATTGTCATTTTTATTTGCATCGCTCGGGTAATTAGTGACTTGGAACATGTTTTCATATGTCTCTTGGCCTTCCGTTCATCTTTTGAAAAGCTTCTATTTAGGGGAGAATCCAAGATGGCGGCATAGGTAAACACCTACACTGCTGCCTCGCACAACAATTTTAAAACTACAACTAAAAGACAGAACAGACATCATCCAGAACCATAGGAAGGCTGGCTGAGTGGAAGTTCTACAGCTAGAGGGAAAGAGAGGGGCTCACAGAGACCCAGAGGAGCCGCAAAAAGCTGAGGTACGGAGACGCGCGCGCTGAGAGAGCGGGTGCCGGACTACCTGGCTGGCTTTCTCTGGCAGGAGGGAAACGGAGACTCCCAACGGCATTGAACCCCTTATCCTACGACACTAAACCCCAGATCCAGCCGAAACTCATACGGGGGGAGTTTGGACTGTGAAAAGGAAGAGGTGCACGGAAATTTAGGGGAATCGCAAAAGATAGAAGGGCTGGTGGCGGCACGCACGGCACTGCTCGGAGGACAGATTGCTAATTGGGTTGCTGGCTTTCGCGACTAGGCGGGAGACAGATACTCTCAACTGCGCCACTTTTGAGTCCACTGGGCCCCTGTTTCGGGCGAAACCTTGGAGACCTAGACTCGTGTGGTCCTGGGGCAGAGGGGAGCTGGAAAGGCAGCCATCTGAGGCACTGCGGGTGAGTGCGCACAAGGACTGCTCCAGCCATTGCCCAGTCACGTGAGACTTGAGGGCCGTGGAAGGCGGGGCCGACTGGAAGGCAAGGCGGTCCCTTAAGCCCTGAGACTCCACCCATCCCAAGCTCAACAGAGGCTTCTGCGTTTTTGCAAGCCGGCTATCATAAGGCTGAATCCAACACAGTTCTCCCAGCATAGTGAAAATGCTGAGACAAGGGAAGGGATCACAAACAAAAGGAATGGAGGAAAAAAAATGACAGGATATCGAGTTCAAAACCAGGTTTATAAGGTTTTTCAAGAATATCATAGAAAAGTTGGATAAAATTGGCGAGACCCAAGAGGAGATGAAAAAGAACCAACTAGAAATGGAATTAGAAATTAAACATATACTGACTGAAGTAAAAAATATTGTACAGAGTCCTAACAGCAGACTAGAGAAAGGCAAGAGTCAAGTCAAAAATTTGGAATATAAAGAAGCAGAAAACACTCAACTGGAAAAGCAAGAAGAGAAAAGAATCCAAAAATGTGAACATAATATAAGCAGCCTCTGGGACAGCTTCAAGCGTACCAACATCAGAATTGTGGGGGTGCCAGAAGAAGTGAGAGAGCAAGATACTGAAAACCTATTTGAAAAAATAATGACTGAAAATTTCCCCCACCTGGTGAAAGAAATAGAGTTACAAGTCCAGGAAGCATACAGAACCCCAAACAAAAGGAATCCAAAGAAGACCACACCAAGACACATCATAATTAAAATGCCAAGAGCACAAGACAAAGAGAGAATATTAAAAGCAGCAAGAGAAAAACAGTTCATTACCTACAAGGGAGCACCCATACGACTGTCAGCTGATTTCTCAACAGAAACGATGCAGGCCAGAGGGGAGTGGCAAGAAATATTCAACGTGATGAATAGCAAGAACCTACAACCAAGAATAATCTATCCAGCAAAGCTAACATTCAGAATTGAAGAGCAGATAAAGAGCTTCACAGATAAGAAAAAGCTAAAGGAGTTCATCAACTCCAAACCAGTGTTATATGAAATGCTGAAGGATACTCTTTTAGAAGAGGAAGAAGAAAA
>PVJN01009290.1:0-61371 GCA_004026805.1 Lasiurus borealis | reverse complement strand
GTAGGGGAGTTGGCCCATCCTGATAGGCCAGGTAGGGGTCAGGGTCTGCTTACGCAGGTGTTTTGCCTTATTAGGTTATCTCCCGGCACATTCTTGCTGGATTACCTAATGGTGGGTTGGGTAATTGGCAAGTCTCTTTGTCTCGTTAAGGGCGTAATCACCTAAGATGGAGGAAGCTGGAAAGAATTCCCTTTCAGTAAGCCTTCAGCTCCCTGCATTAATCGCTTCATTGAATACCTTGAGTGGTTCCCATTTTTCTGACCAAATACTGTAGTTAAGAGTGTGTGTGTGTGTGTGTGTGTGTGTGTGTGTGTGTGTATGTTGGGCAGGGGGAGTGCAGCGGGCCATGCCTCCCTAGAGAGATGTGTCAGAATCTGTAAAGGCATGCACATGTGGTTTTAACCCAGTCTGTCTGAAACCCCCGCTCAGATGACTGAGGAGTGAGGAAACACCTCGGCCCTCACTGACAGCTGAAAAATCACTTGTATAATGATTTTGGACTTCGACACTATGCTTCAAAGAGAGAGGGGGTGAGATGTCTCTGGGGAAAGTCACAGTCTGTAGGGGCCAGTACACTTCATGAGGTTACATATCACAGTAAAAGAAACACTCTCTGACCCTGGTGCACTTAGATGACCATGGAAACAGCACACAAAAAGAATATGTATTTGTTCTTCTCTGACTCTCTACTGACTGGCATTCAAGACCCCTTTATATACAGTCCACTGGAGTATGAACTCCATGCAGACAGGGACTTTCCTTGTTCCATCCTCACCAACTATAGCTGCACCTGGAATGTAGCACGTTTTTAATAATTACTGCATGATAAATGAGTGTACTTACCTTTAAAAGTAATTTTCCATTGTTTACTTACATTCCTATGGGATGCAGTCAAATGCAGTCATCCATCTCAGTCATCTATGCTTTATTTTTGCTGTACATTTGCCCATACGTTACCTCTTTGTAATGGCTTCCCTCTCTCATCTCTTCCTTTGTTGAAATTCTAGCATCTTGTAAGGCTTGTCTTGAAAACTACCCCTGCCCCCCCTCCCACATACACATAAAGGCTTTCTTGCTGATTGAATGAGATCTTTCCTTGATCTGACCTTTCATGCACTTCGGGGAAAAAAAGAGACATAATTGACAGAGAACACTGTATTAGTATTAAGTGTACTTTCATGCACTTAAAAATTTGCCTATTCTAGGCAACTCATAAGTGGAATCAAACAATATCTAATCTTTAGTGTCTGGCTTATTTTACTTAGCATAATGTCCTCTATGTTGTAGAATATCTTTAGTTTTTAGGGCTGGATAATATTCCATTATATGTAGATATCACATTTGGCTAACCCATTCATACATCCATGGACATTCGGGTTGTTTTGACCTTTTGGCTCTTGTGAATAATGCTGCAATAAATATGGGTGTACAAACATTTCTTCAAGTTTTCAATTCTTTTAGGCAAATACCCCAAATTAGGATTGCTGGGTCATATGGCGATTCTATGTTTAACTTTTTGAGGAACCTCATTACTGAATTCCGTAGTTCCTGCACCATTTTATATTCCCATCAGCAGTGCACAGTGCTCTGATTTCTCTACATCTTCGCCAACACTGGTTATTATCTGTTTCTCTTATTATTCACATCTTGCATTACTGTGGTATAATTGTTACAATTAAAGAACCAATATTGATACATTATTACTAAAGAAAGTCGATCATTTGCATTAAGGTTCACTCTTTGTGATGTACAGTTCTATGGGTTTTGGCAAATGCACAATGTCATTTTTCTACAATTACAGTATTGTTACAGAGTAATTTCACAACTCTAAGAATTTCCTGTGCTCCACCTATTTATTCCCCTCCCGCAGGACCCCTGGCAACTACTGATTTTTTTTTATTGACTAGGTTTGCCTTATCCAGAATGTCATAGAGTTGGAATCATGTACGATGAAGCCTTTTCAGATTGCCTTCTTGCACTTAGCAGTATGCATTCAAAGTTCTTCCAATGTTTTTTTGTTTTGTTTTGTTGACATGATAGCTCATTTTTAAATTGCTGAATAATATTTCATTTTAAGGACATATTACAGTGTATTCATCCTGTAGAGGACATCTTGGTTCTTCTAGTTTTTTACAACTTCTCCTGCACTTTTAACCTATTATCATACTGAACATATTTTGCCTTCTATTAAAGTTTTTAATGTACAAGTTTCATCAGCCCTTACCTCCTCAGTTCTATTAGATGATACATTTGTGACGGCGGAGCCTAATGTCTTTCTCACATGGTTAGGAAGAAGGAGTGACAGAAGTGCCTTGCCCACAATTGGAGCTCGGCAAATGCTGTTCGAAGTGAATGCGCTGTTAGATTTCTCACCCTGCTAGAGAACCTGGGGCCTTCAGGGCTGTGTTTTCAGGCTCGTGAGAGTTGCAGGCTTGGTTAAGGCAGCTTGTCATAGCATCAGTTAAGACTTGTCACCATCTGTTCTTCAAGGGCAACCATATTAGCTCTGTTAAGGTTGAGATAAGACTCTCATACGGAAGAAATGATCAGGTTCAGCTTTTGATTAAGTCTCCTCTGATATTTGTGGGGCTGGCCTGGTAGGCATGAGAGGGGCTGGACGTAAGAAATATGGGTTCTGTGAATCTGGGGTTTATGCAAGGAGCTCATGCTTGCCTGTGGGGACCCAGAGCAAGAGTGCAAATGAGGACCCTCCTTCTTGTATCCTCCCTAGTTCCATCTAGCACCATGAGGGGCATTGCAAACAGAGTTGAGGATATCCTAGTTTGAAAGTGGAAATGCTCTGGCCACAAAGAGCCTCCCCTGGGTCCCAAGCCTATGGGTGTGCCCATGAGTAGCAGTGAAGTTTGTCCATAGAAGAACAGATCCAGGAATAAGGCCGATAGAGTTATGGCAGTGGCCCCCAGCGATTGGGGCAGGGAACCCTGCACACCTCAGGGTATGGGCTGGAAAGCGAGGCATGAGGTCTTTGTGGGCACATCCCCTTAGCTCCATAAACTCCTCCCCCAGATGAAGGGCCAGACAGGGGCCTTCCTAAGGGGAGGGTCTAGGGCAGGGATGGGGAATGTCCAGATCCTCGGACCATATAAAGCTGGAGAAATCATTTGGTCTTGCCAAAGCATTAGGAGTGAGTTAATTAAATGTTTGACCAAATACAGCAGGCTAATTTTTAAGTTGATAATTTCATCTGGCCTGTGAATGATGCTATAAATATCCAAATGGCCCTTGGCAGAAGAAGGGTTTCCCAGCTCTGGTCTAGGACAAAGGTTGATTGCCCAGGTCTAGGTGAATACTAACATGGACTTAACTGAGATGCTCAGGCCAAAAAAAAAACAGGCCAAACTCAGGACAATACACAGTGGATTAGAAATTAAGGTGCTAGGTGGGGAAAATCTGTAGCTTTGTGTTAATTATCCTTATTCTATTCTTATCACCGAGGTAGAGCATTTTCTTCACAAATGTCACCTGTAGCTGAGTGGCAGAGGGGTCGGGTGGGGGCAGTGATGTGCTGAAGGGGCTCATCAGAGGCAGTTGTTAAATACCCAGGAATCTTGTGGCCAGACGTTTAACTATTATTCTGTTTAGTTACAATTAGGAATTAAATTATATGAGCTTGCAATTAAATAACATTTATTAAAACAGAGATGATTAACATACAGAACATTACTTTCTAATTTTTTACTATCACCCATGTTCTTGGAGTTATTTCCATGCATTGTGTCTGCAGGGTAGAAACACTGTATCGTGATGTTATTACACAGCCCTTCCCAAGTCCACATTTGGTAAGGTCACATGGGTCCCTTGAAACTGACCACAGTACAAATACATGCACCACAGAAATGGGCAGAGGCCACCAATCAAGGTCCATTACTCTGTTGCTCTCCTTCCGGCCCAGGCAGAGGCCTGTGCATCATTCTTAACCTCAGAAGAGCCACATGCCTGGCTCCCAGGTCTGCCTTTAGGCCCACCTTTGTCCCTCTCCAGTGGGAGGACCTGTGCACAGTTCCATGCCTTGCAAAGGTCAGATTCGCTGGTTTCTGCACAGACCCTGGGGTAAACGTTTTCCTGCCATTTCTGTTGACGAAAGAGAATCCTGAAACTACAGGATGAGCTGTTATAAAATGTGCTTCCTTTCAACTGCTTATCCGCAGGAATCAGGATGTTCTCGATGCCCAGGCAGAGGAAGAGGAGGGCAGGGCGGGTGGGGGAGGGAGAAGGAGCTCAGCAGCTGAGTCAGGTAGAAGAAGAGCTGCCGTCCCTGTCACCCACAGCTGCTGCACCCACAGCTGCTGCTGGGCTCCGATTTGACACGCACCACACTCAGATCTGGGTAGCAGGGATAATAGCTTAGATTCTCCCCGATGATGTCTCTTTTTCTACATTCTCTCTGCCGTCGTGGCCCCAGGAAAAGGTGGAGATGAAGGCCACTGCAGGAAGGAGGAGACTGAGGCAGAAGAGAGGTCTCTGCTTCTGGCTGTGCGGGAAAGCCTGCCACCTGCCACCTTTGGGAGTGGGGAAGGCCCGGGAGGAAGAGGAAGGTGAGGATCAGACACACGGACACCTTTGTGACAAAATCCGGGGGAGAGTGACATCGTAGGTGGGTTGATGGATCAAAATCACGAGGGCAACAGGGATGGCTATTATTAGGGCCAGCAAATGCCCTGGGCACCATGTTCTGCCTGTTTGGGGGAGGAAGGGACCAAGACCAAATCTTCTAGTTCCTGATCCAGAGCTCTTCAGGACAGCTCTCGGCTTTGCTTTTCTTCCTTAATTTTTCAAAGCTGTGTAATCTTAAAACCTGAAAGAGATCCAAGTGAGGCTGCCTTCGGAATGATGGAGTGGAGCCAGAGCCCCACCCTACCTCACAGTTTCCACAGCTTTCCCCACATCCCCACTCCTCCGAGCACAGCTTGACAATCACAGCAGTGAGATGTGCCGCCTCTCAGATCCCATACCTTGACCTTGTTTCCATAAATAAAACAGGCACGTTACCATGGCAACCCGACTGTCTGTTTAAATTGTCCCTTATAGATCAGATTAGCCAGGATCCACTGTGCCTCCTGCATGCAGAATTCCTTCCCTTTTCTAATGAAAGTTTGAGCACATTGTAGAATAAAACCACCGGGAAACAAGGTCTGAGTCAACGCCATTAAATTGCTAGCTGCAGCTCCTCTTAGACGCCCGTGGGAGGATGCTTCTCGGGGCAGCACGGTCTCCCAGCCTGTGCTCTCCTGGCCGCTGTTCGTCCCCGCTCACTTCCTTGGCCTCTCCCCGGCAAGCTCGCCCTGCTGCTCTGCATGTCATTAGAGAGGACACCCCTGTCTGTAGCATCTGCTTCCCCAGGCTCAGCTGTCATGTGACGGGGTGCTGTCTTTGGAGATGGACAGATTTTAAATGACATTCCCCAAGCGGGCTTGTGGAGACAGCCCTCCGAGCAGATGTAGACACGGGCCTCCCTCAGCGAGGAGCTTATTAAGAGGCATTAGTTAGCCTGGAAACCAGCACTAGTCTGCTGTTGTTCCCCAGGACACAAGAGCAAGGAATTCCTTCCTCTGCAAAACCTGGAGGAGAAGCTCAAGGAGGGTGACAGTGCTGAATTGGTTTGCCCTTTTTTTTTTTAATATTTTTATTGGGAGAGAGAGAAACATCAATGATAAGAGAGAACCACTGATCAGCTGCCTGCTGCACACTCCACACTGAGGATTGAACCCACAACCAAGGCATGTGCCCTGAGCGGGAATTGAACCTGATCTCCTGCTTCATAGATCGACACTCAACCACTGAGCCATGCTGGTTGGGCCTTGGTTTGCCTTTTTGAGTAGGAAGAGTTGAATATGGCTTTTCCCATGATCTGAGAGTCTGGACAGAGCCCCAAGTCCCAGATTATCTTCCAGCTGACTGGGGGTCTGAAATTCTGTCTTTTGCTTGAAATACAAATATCCCTAGGAAGAGCAGCAATGAAAACAAGTCCCCAAATTCCCATTAGGATGCCAGGCTGGGCAGAATGGGGGAAGAGGGAGGGGAGGGTTAATAGACACCTACCATGTCTAGGACCTGTTACCATGTCCTCACTTAGTCAGCCCAACAATTTTGTGAGGTTTTACTAGTATATCTGTGGCCTTGTGTTCTTTCCCTTTCTTCCACAACCTCTCTCCTGTCTTGTCATAGCGTTTTTTAAAACTTGCTATTCAATGTCATTCTAAGTGAAGAAAGATTAACATTTTAAATTGTTAGCATGAATTTTCACTTCATCTTTATATGGTGCAAGCTTAGTTTTAAATGCAAATGTAAGCGTATTTGAAGTCCCATATAGAGTCACCAGAACCACATAAATTATATTTCATAGCTCACACATGCATGCAGATTATAATCTTAGCAGAACAATGGAAATGCTACACAAAATGAACTTAACTGTTTCCATTCACTTCTTCATATGTGCAGATTCTACCAACACTCCCTGCCTTTGGCTCATGGGTGAGTAAGGAAGGTCTGAAAAGAAAAAGAACTATGGACTGATTGGCCTTTTTTCCCCTAATATGCCATCATTTTTTTTTGGAGTAAATGGACAGTTAATACAGGGAAGTAACCCAAGAAAGAATGTTACAGAGTGCGTGGTGGTTTGTGTTCCTTAGAATGCCATTGCCTTTTTTCTCCATTTGAAGCAAGTTCTGGTTTGAAAGGAGGTGTGTCCGCTTGGGTCTGTCAACACCTCTGTCATAGATATAACAAGAATAATGTTTTGTCCCTGCCTGCCTGCCTGCACCCTCTGTAGGTTCTCTCCTCAGACTGCAGCCTCCTTAGACGCCGCCCTAGTCTCCAAGCTTGGGACTAGCCTACTGGAGGCCGGAGTCAGAGTCGAGTGTCTCCCAAGTGCCTTTCATCTGAGAAGTTCAAGGCACTTTGTAGAACTTCTGCCACAGGTCAAGCGTGGTTCTTGCAGCACATCTGTAAGCAATGGCTGCCATTCAGAAGAAATTGGTGATGGTTAGTGATGAAGCCTGTGGCAAGACTTGCTTGCTCATTGTTTTTAGCAAAGACCAGTTACCAGAGCTGTATGTATCTATGGTGTTTGAGAGCCATGTGGCAGACATGGATATGGACAGAAAAGCAGGGAAAGTGGCTTTGTGGGACCAGCTGGGCAGGGGGATTATGATTGCTGGAGGCCCCTCTCCTACCCGGACACTGATGTCATCTGATGTTTCTTTCACAGACAATGTGTCTCTCCTTTGACAGCCCTGATAGTTTAGAAAACATCCCAGAAAAGTGGACTCCAGAATGCTTGACTTGTGCAATGTGCCCGTCATCCTGGTTGGGAACAAGAAGGATCTTGGAAATGATGAGCACACAAGGCGAGAGCTGGCCAAGACTAAGCAGGAGCGGTAAACCCGGAAGAAGGCAGAGATACAGCAAACAAGATTGGCGCTGTTGGGTACATGGAGTGCTCAGCAAAGACCAAAGATGGGCTGAGGGAGGTTTTCGCAATGACCACGAGAGCTGCTCTGCAAGCCAGATGTGGGAAGGAAAAATCTGGGTGCCTTGTTTTGTGAACCCTACTGCAAGCACAGCCCTCACGCGGTTAATTTCCAAGTGCTGTTTATTAATCTTAGTGTATGAGTACTGGCTCTCTTCATTTATCTATCATTTACCTAAGATTACAAGTCAGAAGTCATCTTACAACCAGTATTTAGAAGCCAACCATGATTATTAATGATCCAGCCCACCTGGCCTGCCGGGTCCTCTGATGCCGCTCTAACAGCCCTCCTCTGCACTCCCACCGGGCGCACCAGGCGCTAATTCAAGGAATTCCTTAAATTCTTGCTTCGAATCTAGAGAGAGAGAAACGGTAACTTTTGAATTGGCCTGTCGCTACTTCATAACTAACATGTCTCGCCTGTCATCTGTCAGCTGCAAGGTACTCTGGAGAGCTGCCACCTCAGAGCTTTACTCCTGAGCCGATTTCATTGTCGTACGTCTAGACTGAGCATCCAGTGTTTTCAAAATGTGCTCATTCAGAGAGGCCCACGTTCATGGCAAAGTTACAGTTCTGTGGTTTCATGTTAGTTACCTTATAGTTACCGTGTGATTAGTGCCGCTTAATGTATGTTTCCAAAAAATAAATATATCTACCCCAAACTAGGGGTAGTATTTTTTTGTATAATTGGATTTCCTAATACTGATATTTGTCATCCCCACAGAAAGTGTATTGTGTTTTTAATAATAATTTTTAAAAAAGAATGTTTGACCAAATATCTGGACACCGTGGCACATGACGTTGACACGTAAAGTGAGCCAGCCGCCAAGAGCATAAGGTGATAAGGTAAAGAGACAAGTATGTCTGTGTCCATGTAGCCACATATAAACTCTCGAGTCAAGGTTAAATGCCATTGTATGGTAGCAGTGGATCCATAGCAGGTGTGGTGTGTGTGTGTGTGTGTGTGTGTGTGTGAGAGAGAGAGAGAGAGAGAGAGAGAGAGAGAGAGAGAGAGAGAGAGAGACAGACAGAATGTGGGGAGTATGGTTGCAAAGGACACATTTCTTTCAGAGACAATGTGCTGTTGGTCTGCATTATTTCTTCCTAGGGGCTGGGTGGTACCTTTGATACAATGTTTGGGAATCTTGAAAGCACAATTGTTAAGACTTAAGGCTGTGGACACTGGAGTCATGCTGTCTGGATCTGAATTCCGGATTTGCTACCTACGTCTTAACCCCATGACTGCAGGCAATTCCTTAACTTCCTTTGCCTCAGCATCCTCAACTGTCAGATGGGGATAAAAATGGAATCCACTGTAGGGTCTGCTGTGAAGGTTAAATGAATTAAATCCTGTGAAGTCCTGGAACAGCTCTTGATCCTTGATAATGGCTTATTTTCACCGGCAGGGACTCAAATACGAAAAGTCTTTCTTTTAAGAATTGTTCAATATACCATGAGTTTGTAAGCAGGAGAGAAAAAGAAATGAATACCACCACAGCTGTGTTTCAGTGAAATAATAGCCAGTAACAGATGGCATTGGAGAAAGAACAATGATCGAATCAGAGGACATGCTTTTCCAAATGCTGGGACAGATTCTTCCCTCAAGTCTCATGAGTAAAATCACAGTAGAAGTCTGTGCCCCGGGGTTTAGTGGGGCTGGGAGGCAGCAGCTCTTTGGGGTTGGGGCGGACTCTGGGGATCTTGGGGTTTCTTTCCTGGAGATGGAACTGGCTGGCAGGACCAACTTTGGTCTCCCAGTTTCTTCTCTGGCTCATACCTCTGCTTACAGTGATGCTGGCATATCTGAGATCGGGAACTTTCTCCTTTTCCAAGTGAACTTGTGTGAGAAGTGGCATCCTTCAGATTGGTTTGCATTTTATGTGGCATTCTCAAGTAGGTTGTGGGTGCTGAGATTGGATTTGGGGGATAAAGCAGCAGTCTAGAGTGTGTGTGTGTGTGTGTGTGTGTACACATGTATATGAGATGATGGAGTGTTTGGAAGGACAAGTGGATGAAGTGGTATTTATCTGCACTGGGGAACATCCAGGGGAGTGGGCCTCTGTCTGCTTCCCACTCCTGACCACATTTCTGTTTCCTCCATGTGAATTCATGAACGCATCCTCCACAGAAAGTTCAGGAAACATTGACTTAGGTCATGGACTGTTATTCCCAATCCCTGTGACTTTAAAATAGAGCACAGGTCCCTGCTGGGTGCTGGAACTGCTTGGAGAACGAGTTCAGTCATTGTAGTTACTTTATCAGATGGGAAGAATGCGTGGGCTTTGTCAGGGCCTAAAGGCTGTCAATGATCTCAAAATGGTTTTCCCTAAAATGGATTATCTGTGGTCACCCTGGTCTGCTCGCCCAGCTGTCTGATCCTATAGTCCAGGCAGGCAACAGGGCTTTCCTAGTAGGGAAATCAGAGTTGCAGGGTAAGTATGAGTAGAGGTACATGGTCTGTGTAGGTGTGGGGTGACTTTTCAGAGCTAGAGAATGATATGGTCTATGTGTACATACAAGGTCCATATATACATATAAGGTTTATATGTATATACAAGTTATATGTGAATATATAAGGTCTATATGTATATACAAGGTCTATGTGTACATACAAGGTGTATGTGTATATACAAGATCTATGTGTACACATAAGGTCTATGTGCATGTGCAAGGTCTATGTATAGATACAAATCTAAATGTATATGCAAGGTCTATGTGTATGTGCAAAGTCTATGTATATATACAAGGTTTATGTGTATGTATGAGGTCTGTGTGTATATACAAAATCTATGTGTACATATAAGGTCTATATGTATATACAAGCTCTATGTGTATATGTAAGGTATATGTGGATATATATATATGGTCTATATGTATATATATGATCTATGTATATAGACACACCTATGATCTTTAAATGACTTCTTAAATTTTGTCTTTTCTCCTTTTCTTCATTATGAGTAATAGGAATTAATGGTATAATCTCACTACATAAATTTGAGGAGATATTGGAAAAAGGAGAGCTGGAGATGGCAGGATTAATCTTCAGGTTTCATTTTGGAATTTGAAAGGGAAATGAGAGAAGAGGAGAAAGCAAGAAAGACCAATCTCACATCCTCATACTTCTTTTCAGAGGGCAGGTGGGCAGCCCCAGGTCTGCAGAGGGTGAGGGTGCCCTGTCTTCCTGACTGAGCAGCCCTGGAAGGCTCTGGGGTGCAACTTGCTCTGAGTGTGCTGCCACCCAGCTCTTCGGCTCTACGGGGAGAGGGGGGGAAGAGGGGAGAGAGAGAGTTGGGAAGGGAGCTCTGCCCTGACTCCTGTGTCAGCGGGGCCTCCCAGGTAACACTCTGCAGCCAGCGTCGTTTGTATTTTCACAGCCAAAGGGCTGCTCACAAGATGTTCCCTTTAGATATTTAAGTTACTGGATTCCAGAGCATCCCCAGGTCACTCCTGGCCCCTCCTCTTCCATAGGATCACTGCAGCCAACTTCACATTTCTTAATTATGAAGAGGGCATTGTTGGGACTTTGGTGCCTGTGGGAGTTATAGCAATAACAATACCAGAGCCAGCTCTTTCCCTCCTTTCTTCCCTCCCTCCCTCTCTCCGTCTCTGCATTCTTTATCTCTTCTTTCACACTTTTAAATTATGTCAGTTCCTGGAAGCAAGACAGAGTCCAGTGGCCTGGGCCAGGCTTTGCCCTCTTTCTTCCAGATGTGGGAGGAGGTCTTCTGGAAGGACGGGCTTGTCATGTTAAAGTAATGTAATTGGCAGGCACATCCTATGTATTAGTTCCCTATCGCTGCTACAGCAAAGCACCACAAATTTAGTGATTTAGAACAACACCCACTTATTGTCTCACACTTCTCTAAGTCAGATATCTGGGTACAGGATGACTCCGTGACTCTGCTTAGATCCTTGCACGTATTGACGGAGCTGTGTTCCTTTTGGGAAGTTCTGGGAATAAATCTGTTTCCAAGCTCATTCAGGCTGTTGGCTTACTTCGGTTCCTTGTGGCTGTTGGACTGAGATCCCTGTTTCCTTGGTGGCTATCAGCGAGGGGGCTGGTCTTGTGCTCTGAAAGGCTGCCCATTTTCCATCTCATGCGTTCTATGTGGCCCCCTCTCATGCTTTAAATATCCACCTTTTCGTTTTTATAGCATCTCCCCAACCTCTAGCCAGAGTCAGTTTTCTGCTTTTAAGGGTTCACATGATTAGATTGGGCCAACCTGGGTAATCCAGGATAATCCACTGTAATTTCAGTTTCCAAGTCCCTTTTGTAACTAATACAACATATTCACAGGTTCCAGGGATTAGGGTGCGGACATCTTGGGAGGGGGCATTGTTTGGCCTACCACACACTATAAATACTTCATCAATTCTCTGGGCTGCCCAAGAGTGAGAAACAATTGCAACCTTTGCTGGGGAGCTCTGCCTGACATTTCCACGAGATGGGCCAGGGCTGAACAGAGAAAGGGAAGGAGCCTGAAGCAGATGTGGGGGTGAACATAAGGCACTTCCATGCTGCAAAGGGAAGCCAAGTCCTCTTCTAAAGCGCTGGACTTCTGAGCTGGACAGGCTCATGGAGACCAGGACCTGCATCTTCCCTCAATCTGAGGCCACGGAGGCCCACCAGAGCCAAAGAATTCTGAAAGCAACCGTCACAGAGCCTGACAGGGCTTCACAGGATGTGGACATGTCTCTCGGATTTTGGCTTCTGTGCACTTAGCATGCGAAGGAGGTGGCTCCACCAGACTGCACAGCCGTGAAGAAATAAGCGACCGTGGCTTTCTTAGCTCTGGAAAAAACTTAAATCCATAACGTTATGGCTTAGGGCAAATATGAATATGACTGTGGCCCCGCTCCATCCTGAGAATAGTGGGTCACAATGGCCAGCAAGACACACCCCACCTTGTTCTGACAATTCTTACAAGTTCTGCCAATCCTGGGTGCCCTGGTGGCCACATTCCATTGTCCCTCCTTGGCAGAGTCAGGACCTCTCTCTCTCTCTCTGGCTGATGAGAGGACACGGGCCGCTGTGCGAGCTGTTCTGGCACCTCTGGCGGGGGAGGGGGTGGAGGAGAGAAACCTGGAGAGGAATTTCTCCTCTGCCGATTCCGCTGTGAGGGAAGGCGGGCGTCCCACAGGCCAGGGCTGTGTTTCCGATCAGCAGGCAGCAGCTGGTTCTGTGAAAAGAGGGCTGGTTGTTCAGGGGCTTTATTCTCTCTCCTCCTCCGCTCACCCCAGGCTCCTCTTTATCTGCGTCTGGAGACACCCAGCTCCAGGGGTTTACATAAGGCAGAGCAAAGTGCTCTCCCGCTAAGAATACATCCACCCCCTTCCTGGGCGATGTGCCGGGAGGCGAGGAAGGTGACTCACTGCATTTCTGACTAGGAAGAGACAAATATCTGAAAAAACTGCTGGATTAATGACAGGGGGAAATTGGTATTTTTAGCACGTGAGTGCAGAGTTAGCTGCTGTCAAGCCCTGGAGGATGGGAGCTCGAATGTTTTAGACCATGCATTTAGCAGCAGGGGGTTCTCCAGTGGCAGGGGAGGCCCAGAGAGGGTGAAGACGCTGCAGCAGGAAAAGTGTCCGGGGATGATCTTCTCAGCAGCAGAGCAGGCTGGCTGGGGAATGTCTGTGACGTTCAGGCAGGGCTGCTCTTCTCTCAAACAAAAACTCCCTTGGGTTCCTAGGACACGTCTTTGCTGATGCCAGTGAAGTGCTGATGGGCAGTCTAGCGCTCTGCCTGGGTAGAAAGAAGCAGGGGGCTGTGGGTGAGCTGTGTGTGTGCATGTGTGTGTGTGTGTGTGGCAGCACCCAGAGTCTCCCATGGGGGTCCCCAGCTCCTTGTTGCCATCCTGCTCTTGGGAGAAAGCTGGTCTGTTCCCCAGAGTTCATTCCAATGCCTCTGCTAGGCATGGGCACTATTGGTTTGGAGGTTTCTGTAGGTGGAGCTGCTGCTACTGTTGCTTCTAGAGCAGTAGTTCTCAACCTTCCTAAGGCCACGACCCTTGCATACAGTTCCTCATGTGGTGGTAACCCCCCCACCATGAAATTTTGCTACTGTTATGCATCGTGATGTAAATATCTGCATTTTCCGATGGTCTTAGGCGACCCCTGTGAAAGGGTCTTTCGATCCCCAAAGGGGTCGAGACCCACAGGTTGAGAACCACTGTTCTAGAGCGACCCCAATCATTGTCCAGGGGTTCCTCCTTCCTATTTACTGGAGACACTGGTCCAGAGAGACTGTGGGAGGTGTTCACAAAATGGCCAGTGTTTATCATCAACGGCTTGGAGTGTGCCAGTCAAGGGCTGCAGTTTGAGAAATTCGTTCTTAGGGAGAAGCACAGCTCACTGTATATTTAATAGCCATTCTTCTCCTTCCTTCCCATTGGTGGAGGCAACCTCTTCAATAGCAAGACTTACTCATTCTCAGGTAAAGAACAGGGCAGTTGGGGAAAATGACTTTGGAGCCAGATGGCCAAGGTGTGAATCTCACCCCCCCACTTACTGTGACCCTCTTTGACTTCTCTGTGCCTGAGTTATTTCACCTGTGAAGTAGGTATAATAATGCTACCTTTCTCACATGTGGCTTTGAAGAGTAAACCCATGAATGCAGTACTTAACGGTAGTACCTGGTGCACATGAAGTGCTCAGGGGAGGTTAGTACTATTATGTCCCAGTGTCTCCCAAAGCTTGGGTGTGGGCATATTATACATCACTGGTCAGTTGGACCTGAGAGGAAGTGGACTGGAGACTTCTGGACAACACACAGGAAGTCATCCAGGGTCCATTTTGGCTCCTCATTGCCAGGTCTCTATGAGAGGCCTGGAATTTCAGAAACAGCACTAGCCCAGGGGCAACCTGACTTGAGATATTATGGTATTTGAGATAAAAAATTGTCTCATTGTTTAATCCGTCTATCACTTATAGTTAAAAACCTCCTATGTACCTAGTAATGGCACAGAGAGACTAAGTTCTGTGTAGAATTAAACGTATCTGACAATATTGTTAGGATAATTCTTTGCTTTAAGTTATTCCTTTAAAGTTGAACAGTAACACCCCTATAATAAAAACATCAAACATTATGAAAAGCTTCCAGTGAAACATCTCCTTCCCACATTGGTCACTCATGTGCCCAGTTCCCAGGCCCCACCACTTTTAGTCTTTATTCACCCTCCCAGAGATTTCAAAAAAATGAATATACATAGTAATACAAACATATTGTTTCCCCTCTTTGTAATATAAATTTTCACATGCTATATTCATCATTCAGTACCTTGTTCTTTTAACTTAATATGTTTTAGAGAATTTTCCATATCCATATGTAAAAAGCTTTCTTATTTCTTTTTACAGTTACAGAATACTTCATGAATTTATTTAACAAGTCCCCCACTGATAAATATCCAGGTTTTCTCCGATCTTTCACTGCTGAATGCAGTGCTGCAAAAAGTAAACTGGATCTAGGCCATTTTGTAGATATGCACATCTATCTGTAGGGTAACCTCCAGGACAGAGTTGCTGAATCTAAGAGCACATACATTTGGAATTTTGATAGCTATTGCTAAATTTCCTCCATCTGGGTTGTAAAAATGTGCACTCCCACCAGCAATGTGCAACAGTGCCTGTTTCCCATAGCCTTGGCAACAGAACGTGTTATCAAATTTTGGATTTTTGCCAATTTTATGGTGAAAAAATTTATCTTGGGAAATTTTAATTTGCATGTTTCTTTCTATGTGTGAAATTGAGCATTTAGAAATAGATTTAAGAATAATTTACATATTCTTTGAATTGTCTGTTTATGATATTTTCCATTTTTCTAATGGGTTATTGATCATTTTCCTCATCAGTCTCAATAGCTTTGTATATAGTAGGATGATTTTTCTAGGTCTATAATGAGTTATAAGTGTGTTTCCCAGTTTGTCAATTTTTTTAAATGGTGGTATTTATTTTTGTCAGGCAGAGGTTTAAAATTTTTTTTTTATACCATTGGACTTATTGATATTTTTTGCATGGTTTCTGGATTTGGGGTCATAGTTTAAAAGCCCTCCAAACTGCAGTTATCAAAAATAATCTTATCTATTCATTTACTATCTTTATTGATTTATATATATATATATATATATATATATATATATATATACACACACACACACACATATATATATATATTTATTTTTTTATTGATTTTTTTTTACAGAGAGGGAGAGGGACAGAGAGCTAGAAACATCGATGAGAGAGAAACATGGATCAGCTGCCTCCTGCACATCCCCACTGGGGATGTGCCCGCAACCAAGGTACATGCCCTTGACTGGAATCGAACCTGGGACCCTTCAGTCCGCAGGCTGATGCTCTACCCACTGAGCCAAACCACTCTTGGCTTGATTTATATTTTATATTTAAAGATTTGATCCATTTGGAATATATCAGAAGTGATATATAAATACAGCATTAATTTCCCGAATAGCTACCTAGTTGCCTCTCCATTATTTATAGTTCAGTTTTCACCATTGACTTGATATTTATGTATTTTTTCTGGACTTGATTTTCTATTCTACTGGTTCATAAATTCATATGACATTTCTTTAATAACTGAATTTTGGAGAATATCTTTATATCTGAATATCTTTATATTTGCCAATCTACCTATTTTGATTTCCTTTGCAAATTTTCTTTGCTTATTTTCCAACATGAACTTTAGAATTCTTTGTTTAGCTACCTCCTCCCCATATTCAGCTTTGAGATTATGCTCAATTTAAAAATTAAATTAGAAAGATCAGCAAACTCTTGGTATAAGTGTATAATCACATTGATATAAGTGTATAATCACATTGAGTCAGCTTGTTCAAAAATATGGTATGCTTTCTTATTTATGTGTTCTAATGTGTCCTGAAATGTTTTAAAGATTATTTTAATATATATCTTGTACTTTTATTGTTGAATTTATTCAAAAGAAAATTATCTTTTTGTTGTAGTTCTTATTAATATAAATAGAATGTTTCCATATTATAACCTTCTAGCTTCTTATTACTATCTTACAGTTTTGTGCTTTGCGGTATTGTTTCTGTAGTCTTTGAAAAATTGAGTTCCTGGGGTTTTTCAAATAAACAATAATATCTCTGCCATTCAGTTTTTATGCCTTAAATTATTTTCTTGTTTTGTTTGCATTTTATTGGCTAGAAGGCCAGTAAAAATTAATAAAAGCAAAAAGAAAAATGGACAAATCCACAATTATAGTGAATGTTCTTAGCACATTTTTCTAGGTCACTGATAGAAGAATCACACAAAAATTAGTAAACAGAATGTTTGATAAACTGACCTAACTGACATGTATGGAACCCGTACCCAACAACTCTACCATGCACAAAACATTTACTAAAATTGATGCTATGCTGAAGTAAATCTCAATAAACCTCAAGGGACTGATGTAATCTCAAGTATGTTCTCTTACCATAATGAAACTTAGCTAGAAACAAAAAAATAAAAAGATAACTAGAGAATCCCTAAATATTTGGATTGGAAATTAAGCTATATACTTCTAAATAACCCAAGGTTAAAAAGAAGAAATTAACAATGAAAATAAGAAAATATTTTCACCTAAATGATAATAAAACTATGACCTATTAAAACATGTAATGTGGTTAAAGTGTGCACCAGGAGCCATTTATGGCATTAAATATATATTTGGAAAAAAAGAGAGGCTGAGAAATCAATCATCTTAACTTATATATTTTTAAAAATTCAATCTATCTTAATCAGCAGGGGAAAATGGCAAGTTAAACAAACCTAAGGAGTGCATAAGGAAGAATATGTAAAAGTTAAAAGCAGAAATGGAATTCTGCCTCAAGACCCTAGCATCACACCCTACCTGATTTTGCAGAAGGACAGCCTGACATACAGATTTTCACACTTGCCAATCCCCATAATTGTGTGGTGAGCCAATTCCTTTAAATTATTGTTTTAAGCAAAATAAAAATAAACAAACAAGAAAACCTCCCTGAAACTTCTGGCTTGCTCATAATGTGCTATTTTTCTGTCTGAATTGTGGCAGTTGGGATGTCTTTACATTTGAGCTTGTTAATGTGTGTACTTTTCTATATTTTACCAACATGTCAACATTTGTTAAGCATCTAGTGTGTGTGTGTGTGTGTGTAAGATCCTGTAGGGCACGGTTATCGCTTCCTTTCACCCCTTGGTTAGCATCACCCCGTTAGAAGAAGCCACTTCTTACTAATTGGCTCAAGGGCAGAACAGTTTGAGTGCAGACTAGCTCTGCAAGTCCATTCTGAGAGCAGGACCTCACCAGGCTTAGGCCGGAGCGTCCATCGCTTTGATGGGCAGAGTCCACTTTGGTGCTTCCCAGTTCATGACAGTTCCTTGTGCCACATTTAAATTTCCAAAGTGGTCGCGCTGCCGATGGCTAGGAGGCCCACGCTGCTCTGAAGCTTGAGGGACTCGGTGTCTGACTCCGCCATCTGGAAACAGTTGGCAGGCAGCTAAAAGAACGCGCTTGCTGTGGCCCCCGTGTGCCTGGGTGCGGGGGAGGCAGGGGATTTGTGGAGATTAGTGCCTTGCCTCCACACTAACCAGATTACTTATCTTCTCAGCAATGAAGCTAAAAGGATGGTGATACACCTTAGTATTTGAGGAGGATTTGTTGGCATAATTAAATTGTTGATGACATCAGCAATGTGTGCCTCCTAGTATATCCAGATGGAAGGTTCAGGTTATAAAATTAAAGAAATGCAAACATTTTGACTTACAGAGGTGGTGAAATTGTGAGTAAATTTCTTTCTCTTAATATTGTTATAATGGTTTTGTTTATGTAACCAAGAATGATAATAAAATCATACCAAAGCACTCCCCCCAAAAGCAGAAGGATGATCTTTATTACATATATATTCAGACAAAAGAAAAATAAAACACTAAACCAGCACTTTATACAAATTACATGGAGACATTTCTTAACTAATTTGAAAATTTAATCAGGAAATTTGGTGAAATTTGACCTGACATTTGCTTATTTACATGGGCCAGAAACAGAAAAATGACTTTCCATTTATAAATATGAAACTAAATTTGGATTAAGTTTTAGAACTCATTATTTTGACAGGTTTAGATGTCAGAGCTGACATGTACTGATGAAAATATTTCTTCGAGTGTATTTAACATATGGCCTCCAGCTACTGGGAAGATTTTTGCTGTTATAACAAAAGGTGGCTTCTGAGTTGATGGATGAATGTTTTAATCAGAATCTGGTCTCAATCTGGGCACTAAAACATACCAGAATGTGTTTGGCTTGTTTCTTTGTGATGAAATATATTTATATCCAAGAATGTCAACATCTTTATTTATTTCTAATAAACTAATATTTATTGAGCTTTACTTTGGGCAGGGCCCTGCATACCAGAGTCTATATACAAGCAGTTGCCAGCTAAGTAAATAGTTGCTTGGAACTAGGAACTCATTTCCTTGCGAAAATAATATTATACGCAGTGGTAGTGTCTCAGAATAGTCCAGAAAAGGAAATTTAACTCAGTGTGTAGCTGAGCTTTGTGCTGCTGCAAATACTAGCCTGATGCTGGCCGCTGGGAGCAGGAAGCCCTCAGTGGAGGTGAGTAGCGTAAGTAGGGACAGGGAAAGTCAAAGACCAGAAGGAAATGAGAAAGGGAGGGAGATGAAGGAGAGGAGGATAGGGAACAAAGAGGGAAAACGGGAGTAGGAGAAGAAAAGCAGAAGAAGGTGGAGGAAGTGGCCCCATTTGTTATTTTCTACCACAGGACCGTGTTCACTGGTATTTCTTTGGCAGCTTCTCCTGTATTTCTGGCTTCCAGGTTGCTCACCCCCCAGGCAGAGATTTGTGTCTTGCAATTACCATTTTCCTTTTCTCAAAATGTCTTGAATTCACTGTGGATCTCATGCAGGTATAAAGAGGAAATCCATCTGTCCAGCCGGTGTGGCTTAGTGGTTGAGTGTCGACCTATGAACTAGAGGTCACAGTTCTATTCCTGGTCAGGACACATGCCCAGGTTGTGGGCTCAATCCCCAGTAGGAGGCAGCTGATCAATGATTTTCTCTCATCATTGATGTATTTTTCTCTCTCTCTCTCTCCCCCTCTTCCTTCCTCTCTAAAATCAATAAAAATATATACATATAAAGAGGAAAGCCATCTGACTGAACTATCTCTAAGCTATGAATGGCTAATCTTGTATATTTACGACTTGTTTGAGTTGTTAAAATAGAAGCAGACGGAGATTTAATTGCTGGAACTGTGGGCACCATAAAAAAGCAAAATGGGACATCCTGACCTTTTGGAATTAGGGGTTGGAACCTCTGGTCAGGGCAAACCCTATGGATAAGCCTGTGACACCGTTTGGAATCTGTGGGTGGTCAGTTCCCAAAGGCTGGCCCCAGTCTTCAGTCTCTTCTCCATTCCACTTCTGAGCCACTTTATAGCAGAAGGAGGCACCTTTATACACTTGGTTTTGTAAGGTGGCTATTGGCAAGATGGTAACAATCTGTTCCTGTGCTCGACATTATTGGGCCCATGTTGAAGGTCAGAAAATTGAGGCACGTAGGAACCAAAGCCGTATCCTTTTCAGCACAAGGAGTACATGCAAGTGACTTTGATAGTACCAGCCGGTACTGTCCAGGATGGCAGCCACTTGTTGCATGTGGCTATTGTGTGCCTGAATTGTGCAACTGGGAACTGAATTTTTAATTTTATATACTCTCACCAAACTTAAATTTGAAAGCTAATATGCAATTTAGTTATTGGAAGACTTTTAAGGAAGTTTGGAATAGCTTGGGTATTTGAATCTATTTATTTAACTGTAAGTTTTATAAACTCTAAATATAGATCAAGTATTGCCAGTGACATGTAGTTTTTGAAGTCTGAGCACCCTCTGCTCCCACTGAGGACAGCTATGAAAAGTCACTTAAGCTTCTGAGCGTCCCAAAGGAGTCGCTGAAGCCTTTGTTGATCCTGTGTCACAATCCATGTGATCCTTTGGCCCAACTTTCACTTTTCACTTCCAAACAGGTCGATTCTAAGAGTTTTTCTAAATAAATCTTCTGCCTACCAATACCCATCTCAGATTCTGCTCCCTGGAAACCCAACCTACCAGAATATAATTAATTAATTAATTAACTAACTAATTAATTAGTAAGTTGATTTCAGAGAGGAAGGGAGAAGAAGAGAGAGAGAGAAACATCAAAGATGAGAAAGAATCATTGCTCGGTTGCCTCCTGCACATCCCCCACTGGGGATCAAGCCTGTAACCGGAGCATGTGCCCCAATTGGGAATCGAACCATGACTTCTGGGCTCATATAGGTCGATGCTCAACCACTGAGCCAAGCCGGCCAGGCAGATTGTATTTATTTTTAAATAATATAATAAACATCTGGGGCTTCTGGGACCTCAAACATTTGGAGTCTTCAATATGCACTCTTTTAGGTCACAGCCAGTCAGCAACCTCATGAGTGCCCACTGTGTGAATAAGCATTAACTGAGGGCTGGGAGTAGACGCAGCCCGAAGGAAAGAATGGCCAGGGCGTGGGTGGACTAGAGGAACTCCAAGGTTGTTCCCTGAGCCTCTACAAAAATAATTGTTACTATTAAAGGAAATCTTGCCCTGAAATGCTCAAAACTAAAAAATAAAATAAAAAAAATGGTGGACACCATTCTCTGGGTGATTGTAGCTATAGGAGGGAAGGAAAGAGGTTCAGGGAGTACATCGAGGAGGAGAATTCCTCCTAGTGGGCAAAGCTTTGAACAGTCCACGTCATTGTCCATTTGCACGGAGAGAGAGTGGCCCGCGGAAAGAATGTGCACCCCTTCATGGTGGTCTGTCGTGGTTTAGCTCATGGCTGGAGATCCAGGGGAAGCAAGTCTGGAGGGTGGGAAAGAGCGAGGTTTGGAGAAGACTTAGCCACATTGACTTCTCCGAATTAAAGGAGTGTGAGAATGTGTGTGTTCCTCGAGGCCTCTCACAAAAGACTCCTTGCAGCAGGGAGGGATTTTCATAATCAGAACAGAGAACTGTCCTTGACAAAGGCAGATCTACTGACTGCCGTTACTCAGGGTGCAGTTTGACGGCACAACCCTAGGATGCCACTGTAGTGCTCAGGGACGCTCAGCCAGGCACCACGGGGGAGGCTGAGTGCTTGGGATTCTTTCTCTCATAGGGAGGGCAGTGATTTGTCTTCATTGAGACAGATTCTTACATTTCAATTTATTTTCTTATCTACAATATGTCTACTACCATACCTAGACAAGGAAGAGTCAGGTTCACATGGCCTTATAACCAGCTGCAGAAATAAAGAGTGCATTACTGATCCAAATTTCATTACTTATCCCAAATTCTTTTCTCTCTCTTCCCTCTTTGTCTAAATGATCTATATTCTGGGAGATTTTCAGGAACTTAATCTTTCAACTCAAATTAATAAAAATTTTAGCAGTCATATTCTTATGTTCTTTTTCTGTGATGGTTTCTTTTCTATATGTATGTATTGTGAGTGAAGCATCATTATTTTTAAAATCCTTACCCAAGGATATATTTTTTAATTGATTTTTTGAGAGAAACAGGAGGAGGGAGGAGTGAGAGAGAAAGAGAGAAAGAGAGAGACAGAAACAGCAATGTGAGAAATTTCTTTGTTTGCTTCTGCTGTGTGCCCCAACTGGGGATTGAACCCACAACCTAGGTATGTGTCCTGGGAATCCAACCCACAACCATTTTGGTATGAGGGCTGATGTTCCAACTTACTGAACCATCTGGCCAGGGCGGGTGCAGCATCTGTTTATTTTTCTCTGCAAATTCTAATTAGGGTTTTTTCACTTTAATTTTCTTCTGTTCTTTATTTTTCCTCCAAGGTTGTCTAATCTTTTAATCATCTTTGACTTTCTATTTCACATTTTAAGCTTTCCATTTCACAGTCTGGTGATTGTGGCTGTTCGACAACGAAACACTAGCAAAGCTCCCCAGAAACCTGTGTTGGTGCGTGAGTCTCGCTGACTGTGCTGGGCTCAGCTCTTGTGAGCGAGAAGGCAGCCAGCCACTGAGTCCTCAGAGGGTCTCGGAATATCAGAACGAGACAGTTTGCTGCGGCGTGCTGTGACCCCACACTGGGTGTGTGGGTTCTTACCAGAAGATTCACTCACATTTTTTTTGTAGAGACAAAGTGTCAGCTTAATTTTTAACGTTTTCTCCTGGGCTTGGAAATGTATCCAGTTGCCAGATGTCTTGCAAGCAGTTTTGTTCGAGAGAAATGTCAGGAGTGTCATTCTGTGTTCAGACTTTCCATGAGTGACCCTGTTTCTATCTCATTTCTCATCCTGCCTCCCATTGCCTTTATCTTCTTGGTCCTTTTCTGTTCAGCTCCTGAACACTTCCTCCATCTGCTTTGTGTGTTACAGAAAGGTTTTGAAATCTCCGGTGGGTCTCTCTTGGGTGCTTTGTTGAGAGAGCAGATAAAGAAACCCCTAGGCTGAGTTTGTCACTTGGAACCAGAAGTTGTAGGTCCTCCGGGTTGTAAATGGCTCTTTAATGTGCTCAAAGTTTAGAGTCAGCCAGGACAGTGTACCCTAGTCTGGTGAAATGCTCATGGCTTATAGTGTACTTTCTCATTTGATCTTTACTCCTCTGGGGTCCCTGGAGAGGCTGGGGGAATGGAACTGGAGAAGTTGTCTGGAGAAGGTGTCACTGGGGAGGGAGCACTTGGTTGAAATAAGAAGACACCTCTGCTATCGGCCAGAATGCTAATGGAGAGGTAGGCCAGGCTGGGATAAGTGTCCAATGTGGGCTTGGAGGTGGAAGCAGGTGAGTAGGGTTATGGGAGCAGCACGGTCTGCTCAGTGGTTGCTGACTCAGAGCTGGTAGCAGGGGGAGATGGGAGAGGAGCTAAGTGCGAAGCCGGAGGTGGAGCTGAAAGAGTGTCGGAGGTGATGTAAGCCATCGGGTCTATGAGGACTTGGAGCAGAAGCCCTGCTGATGAGGGTAAGTTTGAAGCCAGAAAAATAACACCGTCAGCAGTGTCACTGGCGCACACAAAGGACAATGATAGATCGCACAGTCCCCCTCTCACATTTCCGGGCTAATGGAAGCGACAGTAGTATGGATGAATGAAAGCCACAGCTTGCCCATTAGTTTCAGCTTTCTTCCCCAAAGGCCTTTCACTGGAACTTGCAAAATGTGCATTTTTTCCTCTTTGTCCTTCCTGTCCCAGCCTTCTAGAAGAGACCATAGGACCAAAGAGGCAAGACCCTGGAGAGAGAGGAAGAGATGAGGGGCACCCCCACACTGGCTGATTGGAAACCAGGCTGGTTGGCATCGTGGCAGTCCCTGTCTAATGTTTAGATGGGGCTAGGGCGGGTACAGGCACTGGGCCAAGCATTTGAACGGCTCCCCTAAGCTGGTGGTGTCATGCCCTCCCCATTGCCTTCTCTCCAGCACAGGGGACCCGTACAGCAACAACAGTAAACCAGTCTTTGGGGGCCCTGGACTCACTGCTCCTCAGCTGTGCTGAGAGCTCTTTCCTGTGCCCCTCGACCCGACTCTGAAGGCCACTACGGGCTCTGCCCTGATGATGGAGGAATGCTATCTGTCCCCGGAGGTTTTAGTTGCTTTTCTTTATCTCTTCCGGCTCCTCCTCTGAGAAAATTTGCTGGAACAGGTGCTTTTCCCCCACTCCCTGCTCATTCCTGGCAGCAGCCAACATCATTCGAAGCCTGTCCCTCTGCATTTGCCAAGCAGAGTCATAATAGCCTCATCGGCAGTGAGTCTGCAGCTTTCCCAGTGTCCTGGCTCTGTTTCTCTCTCGTTCTGTTTCTCTCGGTCTTTGTGTCTCTCTCCACCAGAACATTTGGTCGAATATTCCAGAGCTCTTTAGGAAAGCAAGCCTCGGACCTTACTCACCCTGTGCCAAGTAACAGGCATGATGCTTACCCTCACCCTTCAAACACAAGCATGAAAAGGTTTCACACCTCCCTGGTTCTCTAAATAAAAATACCCCATAGCTGTTTTCCTCTGAGCAGAGGGAGCTGCTTCTATCCAGAGGCCCCCCTTCCTGCAGGGCAAACCCCAAAGCCGGCAAATAATCATTCATTTATGAAAATGAAAGATTCATGAGGGACTCTGCTGGGCTGCCAGCAGAGTTCAGACAGGTTCTGATCTTACTTTAATTTAATTAAGCGGTGTTTATTTAATCAGCCCAGAGATATGTATCCTCAGGCAGGAATTTGCTGCCTGACTCTGAACTGTTTCTGTCCGTGGGAGGAGGAGGAGGAGGACTGTAGTCTACCCATCATTTTGTGAAAGGCTTGGGCCCAAGAGGCAGGCTGGCTGGTGGTCTGGGTTCAGCCCAGGTGCTGCGGGGACACTGCACTCAGCAGCTGTGTGTGTGTGTGTGTGTGTGTGTGTGTGTGTGTGTGGCCCCAGGGTCTCATTCTGCGACAGGAGTGTCGGAGGAGCCAGACCTGCCAGCTGTCTGTGTTCTCAGCCGCCACAGGGCGACCGCAGGAGAGAAGTGAGGCTGCACTGTGGCTCAAGGAGCGTTTGCTCAGAGCCTGTCCCACACATCTCTTCTGGGTGCTCGGTAAGCCTGCTGATTTCCAGGCCCCACACCCAGCTTGGCTGAACCACCGGAAGTTTAAGAGCTACCGTGTCCCCAAGTGTTACGATCCTCGGAAGTACTTCCATTTTAAGAACGGAGGTGGGGTGGGGAGAGGACAGTGACGGAAACCCCTGTAGAAGGAATCACTGGGGTGTGTTCCAGGCGCAGTGGGGAGACATTTGGGAACAAGGTTGTTGTCCTTAGTCCTCACTGGACGACATGTTTTTATTGATTTTAGAGGGAAAGGAAGAGAGAGAAACATCAATGTGCAAATGAAACATTTGGTTGCCTCTCACAGAGACCCCACCCCACGGCTATATGCTCTGACTGGGAATCCAACCTGTGACCTTTAGGTGTACAGATTAATGCTCCAACCCAGCTAAGCCTCTCCGGCCAGGGCTAGAAACAGAATTTTCTAAAGCTTCCCAAATCCTTCCACTTATAGGACAGTGTCTTGTCGTCTACGGGGAAAGGTGGATTTGAGGGGAACTGCTGTGCTGTGGTGGGTTGAAGCAGGGTGATTTGAGTGGATGTCCAAGCTGATGGTATGAGGCTCAGTGTGAGTCCAAGGCCTGAGAACTAAGGGCACCGGTATCCAAGGACAGGGGAAGATGGGTTTCTCTGCTCAGGCAGAGGGCAAATGTGTCCTTTGTCTACCTTGCTGTCCTATTCACACCCTCAACTGGTAATAAATCTCTCTGTGTATATCCTATTCCTTCTGTTTCTCTGAGACCACTCTCCCCACCGAAAGCCTCCTCGGTCTGAGACGGACAGTGGTTATAGCTGGAGTCATAGGATTCAGCCATTGACTAAGAAGGTTAGACCTTCTTCTTTTGCCTTATTTTGCTGAGTGACTCTGATATTAATAGAGAGGAGAGTAGAACCTGCTTTTATTTCATTTTATTTACCAACAAACATACTTACACTTAACATTTTTATTTATATTAACTCTATAATCCCTCCCTAAGACATTGTCATATATGTATAAGTTGCCCTATTTTGAGGAAATTGAAGGTCAGATTGCCTTAAAGAACATAACCCAGCCACAGTCTAATTCAATAGTCTAATTCAAATTTTCCTCTAGGCTTATGCCATCCAATATGGTGGTCACTAGGTACATGCGGCAGTTGAGCACTTGAAATGTGGTTAGACTAAATTGAGATGATCTGTAAGAGTAAAATACAAAAATTTAGTACAAAAAAGTAAAATATTTTGTTAATGTTTATGCTAATTACACATGGAAGTGATACAATTTTGAATATATTACCTTAAATATAGAATTGAAATTAATTTCACCAGTTTCTTTTTACTTTTCAAATGTAATGTGGATATTATAAAATATTAAATTGTACATATGGCTGGCATTTGTGGTCAGCATTATCTACTGGATGACATTGTTCTAAATCAAAGCTGACATGTTTTCAGACTCACAACCTCAGGTCACACCAATACAGCTCTCAAATCACCCCAAGATTCCTGGGAGGTGAGAGAAAACCCAACAGATTGTATGGTAGCTAAGCCCTTGTTTTTCATGTTTTGCTATTTCCTCCTGAAAGGAAAGAAACTGGGCACCATGGGGAGTAACCCAGGGAGGGACCAGATGCTCATAATTAGACAACTTTCTTTGAAGTGTGATCTTGTGTCTAAAGGTCTTTGCAAACTTATTTTGGGTTAACAAAGAGCTGGGGAAAAGTGCAGAACTCTGAGCCAGAAACTTCCTCCTCCACATTAGCGTTGTCTGAGTATGTCAGAAGAGATGGGGTACCCTCTGCACTGAGAAGTCTGTTATCACAGGGGCAGACAAGCTAACCAAGAGGGCTAGAAAGGGAGTGTAAAAGCCTGACCAGAAAGAAACTCAGCCATTGAAAGCAAGTGATTCCTTTCACTTATTCATTCACGTAGCAAATTTTTACAATAAGTTAGTTAATGTTACTAATTGTCTAATGTTATCTACCAGGCATGACTGTTCCCAGGTCCAGGGATAAAGTGATGATCTGCCATCACTAGAGGTGGTTATCAACCCTGTGGAAGATGGCTCACTATCTCCTCTAGGTTACATTCAGGCAGGTGGGAAGGGGAAAGAGAAAGTGAGAACACTCGCCTTCCTTCCAAGGATGTTGAAGGTCAGATTGCCTTAAGGATCACCCAGGACAGAAAGAGGGAGAGGGAGAGAGAAAGAGAGAAAGATTAATGTGAATGTGAAACACACATCACTTAATTCACATTCCATTGGTCAATACCTAGTCACAGGGAGTCTGGGAAATGTAGTCTTTATACAGAATCACATGTATCCTGCTTTAAAAAAAAATTGAATGAAGGAAGAAGAAAACAGCATTGAGGGACAATTCTCAGCACTGATAAACTGCACAACGACTGTGCTGACCATGTCAACAATAGGATTGCATTACTGCAAAAAAATCAGAGTCTGACAATTCTTGATAAATCTAACAGGATTTACTTATTTAAGGATAGAGAAGGAAGACAGCGTGGTCAGGACTCGTATTAGAGAGATCAGCATCATTTTCCAGGGCATTGAGAGGTGAACGCTTCCAGAACACAAAATTCTCTCTAAGAGAACACACCCAGTTGCATACGATAATACCCGAGAGAATGGGGCTCATGTTAAATTTTCAGGAAGCCTAAGAAGAAACAAAACAGGGTAATGAGATGGAGGAGAGTTGTAGTGTGGGGTGTCTGGCTATTTATTAGCAAGTGTGTATCTCTAGGGAGCGAATATTTGAGCCCCTGAAGGGTAGGAAAGCGTTCCTCATGGAAGTGTTCCAGGCATAGGGAACAGCAGATGCAGAGAGTTTGAGATAAAGATTAGCTTTGATGGGTAATCAGAAGCAAAGTTTTCCAGAGTGACTGGAGGGTCATGAGTGAGAAAGAGGGAATACAAAAGAAGGAAAAGGAAGAAGAAGGGAGAAGGATGGCAACTCTCACATTTAGCACTGGGGGTAGGGAGCATCGGTTTCAGACAGGGGGAAAGTAGCATCTGCTCCATCAGGTATCCCCTGTGGTTGTCCCTTGCAGATTTCCATTCGAATGGCCCCAAACTAGAGCTAAGAAAGGGAATTTGGCATCAGCTTTCTCCAAGCTCATAGTCTTCTTCTTTCCTTCCATTCATTTTCCTTATCTGTTTACTCAGGACAAAAATACGGACCCTGCCCTGCCTTCCTCCCAGGGTTGCCATAAAATCACATGAAAGAGGAGGCGTGGCAGTGGCTGTCCTGTGAAGTGTGAGTTCTGGGGGAGGGGAGCGTAGTGTCCCACATCCAGTGAAGACTCATATCCTTATCTGTATTGTAATGGTAGCAGTTGGTTTAATCAATTTTCAGGCCTTGACTACAGATCTGTTTTTATTTCAAAATACTGTATCTTTCTTTTCCCAATGTACTAATTAATGATGGGTTTGTTTTTCTTGTAAAAGTGGGTGCGAAGATATTTTTAGGATATTCCCCTTTGTCAAAGACCCCTGAGGCTTGGGGCAGAGGTATGTGTGTTGTAGCCAATGAAACATTTAGATTATTTGTTGGGTGAGAGCCCTGCCGTCTGTATCCCTACAAAATGTGTATACGGATAGCCTGGCCAGAGTGACTGGGTTGGTTGAGTGCCATCCTATGCAGTGAAAGGTTGCCAATTCGATTTCTGATTGGGTTGTGGGTTTGATCCCCTGTTGTGGAGCCTATGGAAGGCAACTAATCTCTCTCTCTCTCTCTCTCTCTCTCTCTCTCTCTCTCTCTCTCTCTCTCCTTCTTTCTCTTTCTTTTCTCTACTCCACCCTACCGAAGCATGTTCTCAAATGAATATTTTAAAAAATGCATATATGGGTATGACTTTACATAAAAGTCAACATTTTCTGAATTTCTTTGCATGACAACCTAGACATACCCTGTTTAAAAAAAGTATTAAACTCTGTTTATTTTCTCTGTCTGTGCCATATGCTTTTCCCAGAAAACTTTGAAAATTTTGCTTAGCACAGGACTTTGGAACCATTTTTTTCAAGGTTACTTTCCATTCCTGGGGGATGGGGAGTTGAGAGGTGGGTTGGGTAGCTAACTTCTTTAACTCCAGTTCCAACTGAGTGTTAATCATTTATATCCACCCACCTGTCCACTCATCCTTCCGCTGAACGTCTTCTGTATACCAGGTTTCGTGGCAGTACAAGGGACTGCACGTACGAAAATGAAAAAGACAGTCCATGCCCTTAAGGGCCTTGATGTCTAAAAGGGAAGACAATGCATGTGGCATTACAGAGCAGTGTGCCAGACACTGTGAGGAGGAATGTATGGGGGAGGGGGTGCAGAGGACCATTCCTGTTCCAGGAGTGATGGCTGAGGAAACCTTCCCAGAGGCCATTGCGCCTGCACTGAGTCTTGGCGGATAAAGGGGGTCAGGGAAGGCTTTCCACCTAGTGGAACCAGCAAGTACAAAGGCATATCCTGGGTGGAGCGTTTGCATGGTACCAAAGCTCCAGTCTATTTTAATACAGTCGGAGCGTCAGACAGGATGGGGATGGAGAATGCTAAGTGATGCTGGGAAGGTAGATTCTCATGGCAGCCGTGTAGATAAGAACAAGAAGCCAAAGCAGTTCACCCCTTCTGCCTGGATAAACAGAAAATTATAGACTTTTTTCCTTTGGGGGAAAAAAAAAAAGCCTACTTACTCGTTTAAAAGTATAGGATCACACACACACACACACACACACACACACACACACAGACACACACACACAGTCATTCAGAAATAATTAATAAAAATATTTTGATGTGGTTTCAGGCCTTCTGTTTATGCCCTCTGTCTACTTTCCTTTTGTTTCAGGGCTTCATGGGAAGTCAAAGCCTCTTTTCCTGGGAAAATGGTGCTCGTAGCTGGCAAAACCAGGGAGAGAGACACAGTGGCACATCCCGGAGAAGCCAGAGAGACTCCTTAGCGCCATTTACCACCTTGCAGGAAGCCAAGAGGAAGAACCTGAGGTCCTCACCTCCTGAATGTGCATCATGAGGCCTGGCAGCCAGAAGGAGGGAGGAGTCCCAGGGGCACCTTCCCTTTCCCAGGGCTCCTTGGAGAGCCAGGCATTCTGGGGAAGGCAGGCTGATTTACTGTGGCTGGTGTCTGGGATCAGCATGGATGTGAGGAAGACAGGAGGCTGGGGAGCAAGGTTGGGAGCAGACACACACACACACACACACACACACACACACACACACACACACACACACACATGCTGAGAGGGCCCTGACACCGCTCACGTGCAGTTCTGGACTGTTGGTTCTATGGAAGACCTAATGGTCTTTTGCCCACCAGGCTAGGGGCAGAACCGGAGGCATGGGAGTGGGGGGAATGTGGCTGAAGGACCAGGCTGGTCCATGTGAGAGGAGGGAGGTATCCCTGGTTCCTGACTCCGTGTTCTCGCCATGCATGGCGCTGATCCATCGGTGGTATGGATTCTAGGCAAGTCATCTCTCTTGGTCATGAATGCTCCCATCTGGAAATTAGGTTGATATTGCCTGCCTTCCCTTCTCGGGGAAATATTCTCAGCATAGTATATAAACTAATACAAGATTGAGAGTCAGCAGACCTTGATCTGAGGCCTATCCCTGTGGGATCTTGGGCAAGTCACTGTATCTATTTGAGCCTCAGTTTACCCTGTTTAACATAGAGGAATGATAACTTTAACAATAATAAGCGCATTCTTTTTAAAAATATATATTTTATTGTTTTTTTACAGAGAGGAAGGGAAAGAGATAGAAAGTCAGAAACATCGATGAGAGAGAGTCATTGATCAGCCACCTCCTGCACGTCCCCTACTGGAGTTGTGCCTACAAACAAGGTACATGCCCCTGACCTGAATTGAACCTGGGACCTTTCAGTCCACAGGCCGACACTCTATCCACTGAGCCAAACCTGTCTTGGCAATAAGAGCATTCTTGAATCCTCACTCTGGCCAGGTAGTAATCCTCTCAACACCCTTGTGAGGGATGCACTATTCCCATTTTAAAGGTGAAGAAACTGAGGCTCAGAGTTTAGTTAATTTACTCAAGGTCTCCTACCTACGTGACAGTACCTACTTCACAGGGTTTATGTAAGAATTATATGAACTGTTTGTGTGTTTTTCCACTATGAGACACGCATACATAAACATACTCTATACTGAGATTTTTTTCCAATGTACATATCTTGGGGTGTTGTTTGTTAAATTCTAAGCTATTACTATTTGATTTTATTCACCAGATGTTATTGGGATTGCTGCTGAATGTCAAGAACTGTGTTAGGTGCCGGAGAGGAGGGCACCTCACACTGCCTGCTGTCATGGAGGTCACATTAGCCAACAAAGCGGCCGCCCGAGTACACACGATGGCTGGGGCCCTTGCTAACCTGCACCACCGTGAGACGTGGGCCTGGTGGTGGTGAGGGCTGCGCTTTGTCTGAGACAGAGGTCCCCAGCCACGGCCACTGCAGCCACCTCCAGACTTCCCGAGCCCCCGGGGAGAGGAATGAGCCCCGGCATCACTGTTCTTCAGAGCCTCCCAGAGGGTTCTGTATGGCCCCCAGGGTTGAGAACTGCTCACCGCGACAGGTGAAGACATCTCTGGAGGGGGTACATGGAAGCGAGGGGCTGCTGCAGTTTGAAGGTGGTTCATTCTGACTGCCCCTGACAGCTCTGCCGGCTGGAGGTTTCTCTCTTCTGACAGGAGGGCTGAGGCCGCCCTCAGGAGTGGCTCCCAGGTGTGCTGGCCTACTGAGAAACAAGGCCGGCTGCAAGCCTGGCCCCCCAGAACCTCCTAATTACTGTCTGCCTCCTCTGCTCAGGGCATCCGGCAGCCGCTGAGCGAGTGGTTTCCTTGGGAACCCATGGCCCCCGGCTCAACTCTGCTCAGCTGGCTGCTGCTGAGCAGGGGCTGGGTGCGGAGTGAAAGATGGGAGGCTTCTTGGAGACGGGACTTTGAAGACCTGGTCTCCCCCTACATCTGTCAGGCTGCAGATGGGGCACTGCTCCCCAGACAGGCTGCATCGTGTGGTCCCCTTGCACCTCACGCAACCAGGCCTGAAAGACACAACCTCCAACACCACATGCACAAGCAGCTCAGACCATCCTGACATAAATCCTACGAGGTGCACAATGTCCCCCAACTGGGAGACTGGACAAGTTCATGAAACTCTGAGGTTCAGATTTTTAACCCATAAATGGGATAATAACGCCTCCCTCGCAGGCTGTTTTATCCAACACTGAGCAATATGTAGGGACCCCCTCTAATGCTGACAGGGGGGCTGGAGGCTGATGCCTACCTCACCTCTCAGGCTATGAAGTCACACCTAGACCAGCTTGGAGGATGTGTCGTTTGCAGTGTAGTCAAGAGGGCTGGTTGGGGCTGGACGCTTCCCTTGTCCTTAGCTTTGCTGGATGCAGGCAGGTGCCCCCTACAGACGGGGGTGGAGGGTGAGGGTAGGGGCTGCTCCTGGAGCAGCAGTGGAGGCCAACCACTTATCCCCTGTGCCAACAGGAAGGCTGGAGTTGAACTTGCCCTGGCTCCCGGTCCTGCGTCCATTTCATGTCTGGGATGGAGCTGGTGGAACTGTTCCCGGGTCCCTGCCCTGGAGCTGAACTCCTCCAGCCAGGCTCACCCCCAGCAGGCATTGCGTGTGGGGGTCTACACCACGAATACCTCGCCACTCTTTTCTTTGATTAAATATCTCATCAGTAAATGAGATGAGATGCATCTGGGCAGCATCTGCTCTGTTCCGTTGTAGCATGTCTAACTATTCATGAATACATAGCCTTTACTCTGCAGGCATGAAGCACGTGCTCTAACCTGTAATACTTGTCCTTGTGTTTCATGTAAAACTGGCACCAAACAGAAAAAAATAACCCCGAACTCTTTGCCTTCCAGCTGTGTCTGACACCTTCGCATCAGATTCTGCCTTCTGTGACTTAGGCTTGGCTCTTGACCACACATTCAGGCAATACCACTCCCATTGTGACTCAGTACCCAGCAGTGCTACTGCCTTCCCCATGCTGGCCTTGTGGGAGTCCTTCTAATCATAAAATATTGCAACGGGAAGGGATCTCACAGATTACCTGGCCCAGAGAATTTTAAAATTCTCATTTTCTTAGTGAAACTCTTTTATAACACAAAATCTTATGTGGGATTCTGCATGCAGAACGGCTTGGATGAAGCAGGGGATGCAGGGCTAGAGGCACACTGGGCTTTCCTCTTGCTCTGCTACCTCCCCTCTTCCCAGCCTGCTGAGGGAAGGGGCCCATTTCACAGATGAGCAAAGTGAGTCCCAGAAAATGAAATCTAACCGTCAGTGAGCAAACTTCTGAACCTTGGTTCTGTATTCCATAGCAAGTCACTTACCAAGAATAAGACATGCTTTTTTGTGTGTGTGTTTTCATTTGTTAAAATTCTGATATTTCTGGCATTAAATGAATGAATACATGAGACCTTTCTTTACTAGTGGGGTTGCTCTTTCAATTAGTTTGTCAAACATTTGTCAAGCGTGGGATCTTACCAGGTGTTTAAAAAAAAAATCATGAGCTGAATGCAGATACAAACACAACATCCAATCTTGGTGCTAATGAACAGAGGGCCTATAGTTAGCATCAAATCCCATTGTAAGTAACAGGCATCCCAAGTAATGGTGGCTTAGCTGTGTTCCTCACATTCAGATCCAGAGACAGAGAGTCCAGGGCTAGGATGGTGGCTCTGTTTCATAGAGTTCTCCCCCACTCCTTAGAGGATGGCCATCAACTTCTTAAACCACAATGGTGGCTGGAATTCTAACCAGCAGGATGCTGAAAAGGACAAAGAAGAAAGGGGGCAAAGGGCCTAGGCCAGATACATTTTAATGGAATTTTCCAAACATTTCCAAAAATAAGTTCTATTTATATGCCATTGGCTGGAAATAGTCATGCGTCATCCCTAACTATATTCCAGGCAGCCACGTGCCCAGATGAAAACCAGGAGTTGGACTGTAATGAAAGATGGGGCAAATGAATACTGGAGGGTGCTCTACCCCAGAGTGGGTTTCATATGTTTTTTCCTCTATTCTTTGATTTTCATAAGGAGTTTGAGGGAGTCTTCAGGTATCAAGTGTGTAGGGTAGGGTCTGATGGAGGCAGATGTGGGCCAATTGAAATGTGAGTAATTTGGGAAAGTCTGTGCCAAGTGCTCAACAAATTTTGTGACCCCGTGTTTTCACTTATCTCATACCATCGGCAGGGCTGTGCCTAAATTGTTTGTTAATTGAGCAATAATAATGTTGCTTAGTACAGTAGAACATTATCTGACACTGACTCCTGCTTTAGAGGTAGAGGAGTTTATGGCAAAAAATATTAAAGAAACAAAACAAGACAAAACAGGAAAATTTCTGGGAACATTTAATAGTGAATAGTCAAGGCATGCCAAAGACGAAAAATCTATTGCACAAAAACGTGGCAACGCTAATGTGGGAAAAATAAAAGCTAATGTGAGAGGAGGGTGTATAAAACACCATTATTTCACTTTGGGACTACTGTTGGCAGCTGTGGACAGTGGGGCTGCTTTAAATAATGAATCAGAATTCTCGAATCACATTATCAATCATGACAGGACTTCTTTTTAAATTTAAGGTCAGGTTAAAAGGCGCTTGGGTCTTATCTCTGGGTACAATGTACGAAGGATGGGCAGTTTCCTATCACTGGCATACATCCCTGCATCTGTGATAGGAATGCATTTAATAGACCAAACCTGTGTGGTTTTCTTTCGGGAAATTTCAATTTCATTTCAAGCAATTTACATAGAGAGTTGCAGCTTGAATTCATAGCTTATATCCTGGTTGCTTTGGAGATGGCTTCTCTGTTGGAAAGGCAATTACGATCCGCAGGAGAAGCCTGCCTACCATTAGTCTCCAGTTTTAAACACTGACAGGTGGAGATGGAAGTGGGGGTGGGGGTGCTTAATAAAGGGCTTTGTCTTTCTAGTCCATGGGAGGAAAGGGATGTAAGTGTCACAATTTCTTCGTTTCCAAAGATTTTTTTTTTCCTGAACATTTCAAGCTTTTGACCAAAATGAGAACGTGAATCTTTTGTAATTAGTGAGTTTTCTTATCTTAAGAATACAGAGACAAATATCTGAAAGGACCAGAAGTCAATCCCTTGAAGCCATGCGGGGGAAAAATCTAGTGAGACTATAAAGTTTGTCTGGAGCTTCTGGATGTGCATATCTTTGAAATCTGTACAGTGACTTTTGCTACAACCTGTGTTCCTAGGGAGAGTGGACTTACTCTCTGGTTGCTGATGCTCCGGGCCATTGTGCCACAAAGCAGTCTTTATGATGTGTTCCTGAGATAGCGTTTCCCCTAACAGCCGATATGATGAAATGGATGTGTTTGCAAATTAGATCATGCTTCAGCCAAACAAATGTGTATTTTATGAGTGACTTACTCTCTGAGAGGCCCTGACATAGCCCAGAGGCGTGTGCATTCAAATCAGAGGCCTGAGCCCAGACGGGCCAGCATTTCCATCTAATTGACTTTGGCATAGAGACCCCAGGTTCCTTCTTCTTTAATCACTTTATATTTGAGGCTAAAAGCCTGTAATTATTTAAGGTAGCTGAAATTTGAGTGACCCAGATAATTATCTCAGCAAGATGGGCTTAAAGTTTATTGACACAAATGCCATTTTCATAAAAGGCTTGGTACAAAAGGTAAGTCCTTGAGACAGCTGGTTGACCGAGGTGAATTGACAATGAATGGCACCAAAGCCACAGGGATCACCGGGGACTTTGAAGTAGTTACCATCATTTCCATAATACAGTTAGCAGAGGGTTATGGGAGGTAAGTTATCACACGTTGCAATGCCCAAATCGAGGCTAAATGCTTAGAATTAGAGGGCTTCTTACCTCATCATTCCTCAGTGTGGACCCCATAGCACCATCGCTCAGACTCCACCCAGGCATCTGCTCACCCAAAAAATGGTTGATGAGTCAATGCAAATAAAATCAATCATCATTTGGCTACCCGAGATTGTGTGTAGGCAAATTTAATACTATGGTAATAGTAAAATTTACACAGGCATAGGTTTTAAAAAAAATCTTTATTGATTTAAGAGGGGAAGGGAGAGAGAGAAAGAGAGAAACATCAATAATGAGAGAGAATCACTGATCAGCTGTCTCCTGCACACCTCCAATTGGGGATGGAACCTGCAGGAATCGAACTGGGGACCCCTTCAGTCCACAGGCCAGTGCTCTATCCACTGAGCCAAACCAACTAGGGTTACACAAGTATAGATGTTTGAATCTTACGTTATGCATCTATTTATGTTGTATGTTTAATGGATGACTAAAGGTAGCACCATACCTACTTGCTATCAAACTTAAAATATATGTAATAATCATTTGAATTTAAACCCACACAATTAAACCCTCGATACTTTATTAGAGGGTTCATTAGTAATCATTAAATAGAAAGACTTTCATATGTAGATAACCTAGGTCACAAGATTTTTTTTTTTTTACCACTTGTCAAATGCTATATCCTGCTGTGGGTTAGCATATAGTAGACATGCCATATTTCCCCAACTAGATGAATAAATTACTATAGACAGGTGGCTCTATTTGTAATATTACCACAAACTTAATAGCTTAAACAACACACTTATTATCTCACAGTTTCTGTGGGTCCGGAATTCTGGTAGGACTCTGCTTAAAGATCTCTCAAGAGACTGTAATAATGAATCAATCAGAGCTGAGGTCTCATCTGAGAGCTTGGGGAAGCAACCACGACTATCCTCACAAGTCTTAGGTGCTTTTCCTCTAAAAGCACTAGGCACATGTCATAGGTACTTGTTAAAAACCAACAGGGATTTGTGAGTTCTGTATGTAGAAAAACATGGCTAGGTAGCTAAGAAGGAGGGAAGCTAATATCCTGGGATTGACTTCCTCTTTGAGGGAACAGATAGGGATGATAATTTTCCTATTTAGCTGGACTGTAACCAGTTTGTGAATATGCATCTGGATCGATCACTGCTCTGGGTTAAAATGTATAAATAACAATGATAATGCCTCCTATTCTTTGCACACTTAACATGTGCCAGTCACTTTACTAGCTCCAAGGGTCATGGAGTTAGTAAATGGCAGAGCCGGAAAGACTTATTCTATTAATGCCAAAGTGCATATTCCCATCTACCATGCTTTCCTGCTTCTGATAGATGGTGCTTTGGGTAGAGCACAGAGCAGGTTAGCTCTTTGGGGAGGGAGGTATACTGCTGCCTTCACGGCAAGGTTCTTTTGTGGAAGGAAAGGGTTAAGAAGGGATAAAAACTCTCACAGCGAAGTATTGTTAAAATTGCTTTCCTTTTATGTAGGCCAATTTTAACAGCAAACAAGCAATAAATCAATGTCTAAGCCCTAGCACAGTTAGCAGCGAGGGTCGGGAGAGGAGGCAGTGATCACTCACGTTGCAGCAGTGTCTGGAGACTGGCAGTGAGGTTGATCTTCGGGCGGGCGGTCAGCAGAGCATGATGCCATGGAGCAGAGTGGAATCCAGTTGTACACATGCAAGCAGTCCCTTGGCCTCCAGCTAGGGCTGGGTTTTCTCCCCAAGTCAGGTTATTGTGCCCTTGTGGTTTGGGTGCCTCCAGGTCCCAAACCATTAGCGTAATAACCATACTGCTCTGGGTAAACTTGTGCCCAGTGTCCTGTGTGACATATTGCAAAGACAAGCCAGAAACCCATTTATCCACCATAACAAGCCAAGCTACCGGTCATCTCAACGAGTTAAAATAACAACAATCGATATCACTGTGTAGGACACCCAGTGATGTCCTACACAGTGGTACCAAGGACAGCACTGAGGAGGTGGCCATCATTATGTGATTTATCAAGGGAAGAAGGGAGACCATAACTTCCTTTGAAAAATTTCTCAGACCCAGAATTTACTGCGTGATGATAGTATTTATTTTATTATTATTTTAATCTTACTTTTCAATTGCAGTTTACATTCAATATTATTTTGTATTAGTGTCAGGTGTACAGCATAGTGGTTAGACAGTTGTATACTTTACAAATGATACTCCTGCAGACCTACTATTTACTGTATGACCTTCTATGGCAGTGGTTCTCAACCTGTAGCAACGAAAATAATTTTATGGTTGGGGGTCACCACAACATGAGGAACTGCATTAAAGGGACGTGGCATTAGGAAGGTTGAGAACCACTGTTCTATGGTTTGTTACACTTATAAGCTAGAATATTGGATGTTTTCTTGCAATTTTTTTAAGTGTCAGGATGTGTCACGAATGGGTCAAAAATGTATTATCTGACCCCAGATTTCCAGTTCCTCCTCTCCTCCTGACAGGCATGCCATCCTGTCCTCCCCAGCTGTCCAGGTGCAGCTTCACAGACACCCACTTACCCCTTTTCTAAGTATCACTATCTGTGGACACTCAAAATGCCTGGGTTTGTCAATACTATTTGACTGGAACAAAGTAGCAAAGAGTGGGTATGCACAGGGTAAGGAAGGATTGTGCATAACCAAGCTGACCCAAGACTGACACGAGTAAGCAGTGAGGCAATATATAGGAGAGAATTTGAGAATGACAGCCTCATACCCCTCAACAGTGACAATTGGAGCAGAAGGGAAATGTAAAAAAACTACCTTTGCAGTACTTCTCAAATTTTGCAGCACATTAAACCACCTAATTAGTTTCCAAAAATTCTAATATGGGCCACAGCTCAGACCAGTTTCATCAGAGTCTCTGGGAGTGGCCCTCAAGCAGAAGTGCTCTCTGACACTTTCCAGCTCTCAACACTGATGCCCTACCAGAAGAAGCTTGCCTGTCACAGTGTGTAAGCACTGCATCAGTTATGTTTCACTGTGTAATTGCAATCTGACCCTAAAATTTATGTAGAAAAGCAAAGGCATTGGAATAGCCAAAGTAATTTTTAAAAAGAACAAAGTTGGAGGACTCACACTAACTTCCAGGTTTAATATAAGGCTAGAGTAATTGATATGTGTGATAATGGAATAGATCAATAGAACCAAATAGAGACTCTAAATGTACATACAAATTGTATATACACTAGGGGCCCAGTGCACAAATTCGTGCACCTTGAAAGGAATTGTAGACTGTGAGGATCCGGTAGGCACAGAGGCAGGTCTCGGCCTATCCTCTGTGCCCCCATCATGGTCCCCAGTCCCCTGTCTGCTGGTAGCTCCGCTCCCGCCACTGCCACTCCCATATGCTGATGATGCTGGCCCCGTTTGCACCCACTGATGGTGTGGAGTGATTGGGGCCAGCACCAGCAGCAGATGCAAATGGAGTAGCGCCATCAGTGGGTGTGAGTGGTGGCTGCTGCCCCAGTCGCCCCTCAGGAGCAGGGAAAGGTAGATAAGCCCAAAGGGGCAATCAGGACAGGCAGCCGCCACTTGCACCTGCTGATGGTGCTGAGTGATTGGGACTGGCTGCAAGTGTGAGCGTGGCTGTCACCTACAACAGGTGCAAAGAATTTTCAGTAACCACCAGAGCCTCACCCCAATGACAGCGACTGGCGCCTCGCCTTGGTCTGGCGCCCTCGCTCACCTGCTCCACCATCCCAACATGGCCAACACCTGCCATCTCTCTCACATGCCGCCTGGTGGTCAGCACACATTATAGTGACCGGTTGTTCAGTTGTTCTGGTTGTTCTGCTGTTTGGTCTATTAGCCCTTTATCATATAGGATACTAGATGACAGGTGCATGAAATTGTGCATGGGTAGGGTCCCTAGGCCTGGCTGGTGATCAGTGCCAATCAGATTTCTTGCCTCCCTGCCTCCCCGCCTCTTCCTTCATTCATTCCCTCAGCACGCTGCTGCTGCTGCCGCTGGTCACCTGCCATATTCTGTACTCCCTCCTGGTGGTCAACGCATGTCATAGCAAGTGATTGAACTCACGTTCTCTTGGTCGAGCTCCCAAAGGGACACTTTGCATATTAGCAATACAGTACAGTCTTTTTAACAAATGGTGCTGGAAAAATTGTATATCCACTGTAAAACAAAAAGAATCTTGACCTATAACTTTATAATATAAAAATGTTGACTCAAAAGACTATGCACTAAACTCAGATCTAACATTATAAAGACCCTAGATGAAAAGATAGAAAAATATATTGGGTTAAGCAAAAATTTCTTATAGATGATAAAAAAAAAAAGAAAAAAAAGAAAAAGTTAATAAAGCAAACTCAATCACATGGAACCTGTGTTGTTCTTTTTAAGGTTTCAGACAATGTTAATGAGAGATGCAAGGTACATCACAGGGCCTTCAGTCTCAGGCCAAGGTCATCAGCCTGCAGGAATAAACAAGGTTTCTGGAGGACCTCACTTTTCAGGAGGGCCAGCCATAGCAAAACCCACCTGGCTTTGATAAATATGTCCTCTTACTGCTAAGTGCTGTTCTCTTATTTATTTTAGATATTCTTGTCCCGTGGTTTAGCTATATTTCTTTCACACTCAGTTTAAAAATCTCACTTAGGTCCAAAACCCTCACAAGGCTGTTTTAAACCTGCTTCACTGATCCAGGAAATGGTGCCTGGTAAGAACTAAAAATAAACCAGAAAGGCTCCAGCGAGGTTTCAATGGCAGAATCCAAGGAGTTCCAGGGCTTTCTAAATTTGGCCAAAGGCTTTCCTGATTTTCTATTTCAAGTTTATTCACTTGAGGATATTCAAAATGTGAAGATCATTCCTTCTTTTTTTCTGCTGTAAAAACAGAAGAACCTTGTCTTTACTTTGCAAAAGATTACAATGTATATTTTGGTCCTTTTGGGATGTGGTGATGGTTATGCAATGAAGTGGTTAGGAGCACGGCCATCAGGCAGACAGCCTGGGTTCAAATCCCAGCTCTGTCACTGTTTGTGACCTTGCACAGATGACTCATCCTCTCTCAGTCTTCTTGTTTGCAAAATCAGGGCTGATGTGAGGATTAAATAAGGTAAGGTGTGCATTTAACACAGGCCCTGAAACACATTAAGTGTTCAGTAAATGGTAGCTCTTAAACTTACTCTTATCATAATAAATATAACCATCTTTTGACTTTCTGTAATATTCTTGGAAATGAAGCATTAATATTCCATTTGGGGAGGGTTGGAGAAATAAATAAATAAAATATTCTGTGTTATAGACTGCTAACTTTTGACTAATCTGTCTCCTCATTTTCCTGGGCATATAATTAAGACTATATTTCCAAGTATCCCTTATAGTAGGGTAACGTGCTGTGACTAAATTCTAGCCAATTTAATGTGAACAGAAGTCATATGTCCCATTTCTAGGCCTGGCCCACAGAAATCTCCCATAAACATTCCTGCATGCTATTTCCCTTGGGTTGGAGATGATTATAGTGACCTTGGAAACTATATGATAAAGATGGCAGAGCCCCATTAGCCTGAGTTCTTGAGGTGATAGTTGAGTGATGGAGGCAAAGCAACCTCCAACTGAGAAGGAACAAGCACCTTGAACTGAGGTAAATAAACTTCTATGGTGTTTGAACCATTCTGTATTATTTGTTACAGCATCTAGTTCTGAATGCCTAGTGCCATCTTGATCACTTTCTTTCTTAACTAATACCCCTTTCTTGCTTCCCATTTCCTATTTAAAATTCTTGAATGAAATAAAAAGTGTTACAATAGAAAGGTTTTTGAGGGACCAATTAACCAAAATCAACATATGGGTGCTCCTATTGATTTTATGGAGCACTTCTGCTTTTTATTTTCAAAGACCCAGGAATCTTGAGAATTAGGGCTCCCTAAAATAGAATTTTGAGAGTGGGTGTGGGAAGGCTTAGATTGCCTGGATTTTACTATTCTTGATATTAGAGCCTTAACGGTAACAAGTAGGAGTTATTATGCCATGTATCTCCATTTGAACATACTCAAAAGCATTCATGAAAACGAAGAAAGGCATTTGAAAATGACTGAAATTGTTCATGAAAATCAGATACAATTTTGCACACACAGATAGTTGCAAGAACTTTAAAGGACATACAGTGGATGTTCACATAAGTCTCCAGTTCCTACAGGCCACAGAACCCCAGTCACCCTTAACCAAGGAGGCTGAGGAGAGAGTTTGCTCCAGCAGCAATCCAACCTGCATTCTCTTCTGGGTCCCCTGCTGTTTTTGTCCCCAGTGCCCTCTGTGTCAAAACCTCTCCTCTCCCTCCGTCCCTCTGTCCTCCCTCCTTTCCTTCCTTTCTCCATGTACTAGCTTTAAGTACTGAATCTTAATTAATTAGTGTTTCGAGACAGCTCTGCTTTTCTCCAGTGTGCCTGGTTGCTTCCTTCACCTGCTAATAAAACTGGCTGACTGATAAAGCACCTTCCTTAACTATATGTCATCTCAGTAGCCATCCCTCCAGCAACAGTGGCTGAAAAGGGCTTGACAGTGTTACATTTTTGGATCCCTTTCTAATGGCTTATGATCTAAGGAGTCATGTAAATATAAGATGTAACCACCAATTCAGAGCTTTTATTGGATCTCCTAAAGGTAGGGAGGCCTCCCCATAAGGGATCTGAGAAAAGTCCTGGCAATCTGTCAGGAGGGGGTCATTGGAATTGGGGGCAGTGACTCATCAAGTCAAATTGGGTGCTATGTAGCTCATAGATAGATGTGTAGATGGATAAATAAAGCCCTAAATGTCAATGGGTCAGCATTGTTAGTTTAAAAACAAACAAACAAACAAACAAACACTCACTGTAGTTACAAAGATTAAAATGTTACTCAAAAGAAGGGAATTTGTAAGAAGGACACTTCCAAAAGTCCACAGCCTTCATATTCCAAAAGCGTTTTCTCATTATACGCTGCAAAACAAAGAAGTTTCTAATTTTTAGATCCTTTTTGGGAAAATACCCTTTGAAATTATGACCATATCAACAATAACTGTAAATATGTAATAAATAATTAATTGAAGTCAAGCCTTAATTAGAACTCAACTTACAACAGAGTCCATCCTCCTTGTCCTGGAGCTTTTGGTTTTTTTCTGAGTTTTGATTTACATTAACTTGGGTGGGAAGTTTTCCTCAAGAACTCTCCATGGACTGAGAAAAAGGTTAGTGTGGGCATACATCCTCCTTAGATTAGAAAGGAATGTAGGTGCTTTATAGATATGCTAAAGGCCTGGTGCACAAGATTCATGCACTCGGGAGGGAGGAGGAGGGAGTTCTTCAGCCCAGCCTGTGCCCTCTCACTGTCTGGGAGCCCTCGGGGGATGTCCAACTGACAGCTTAGGCCTGCTCCACTACCACTATTGCCTCACCAGCCATGAGCCCAGCTTCTGGCTGAGCAGCACTCCCCCTGTGGGAGCGCACTGACCACTATGGAGCAGCTCCTGCATTGAGTGTCTGTCCCCTGGTGGTCAGGGTACATCATAGCCACCAATCATTCTGCCATTTGGTTGATTTACACATTAGTCTTTTATAATATAAGATTGCTTACTCATTGTTTTCTTTTTCAAAAATCAAGGTTAGTATTCTTATCCCCACTTTGCATATATATTAAAGCAACTTGGATGAGGTCACTGGCTATTAAGTGTAAGGCACAGCACTCCAATGCAGAGCTGCCAGGCTCCAAAACTCCTGTGTTCCACTGTTCAATACCCAATATTTATCACAGTGTATGCATGTTGAGTTCTTGTTCTACCTGATGGGGGTGATTTAAGAAGACAATGCAAGAATGACTATTCTAATATCAGCATGAAATTCTAATTCTATAATTGAGTCCTAAAGCTTTCTTCTTTAATACTTCAGTTAGGGTTTTGTTTCTTCTAATGTTCATCTTTTGTCTTTTTAAAAAAAATATTTTTATTGATTTGATTTTTAGAGAAGGGAGAGGGAGAGAGCGATAGAAACATCAATGATGAGAGAGAATCACTAATCAGTTGCCTCCTGCATATTCCCTACTGGGAATTGAGCCTGCAGCCCAGGCATGTGCCCTTGACTGGAATTGGACCTGGGACCCTTCAGTCCACAGGCCGACTCTCAACCCACTGAACTAACCCTGCTAGGGCTCAACTTTTTTCTGATCTACGCTGAAAGAACCTTCGAAAAAAGGAGGGTCCAACTCATTGTGATGTAATGCATGGACTTTGATTTTCCAGTTGATCCCAGTTACCAAAGCTCATTCAGTTCTCCTTTCTCTGGCCTCCAGTGAAGTGGTTGTCAAACTTTGGTGTATATTAAAAATATCTGATGAAATTGTCTAAAAATGAATGCCTTGGCTTCCACCTCAGAGACTCAGGAGGTCTGGGGTGAGGCCAAGAATCTGCATTTTCCATAAATATCCAGGTGATCAGGAAAACTTGAGTTTGTAAGGGCCTTCATTTTCCTTATTGCTCTTATTTTCTTTTTTGTTTGTTTGTGTGTTCTTGTTTTTGAGTCTCACAACCAATTTTGGCTGCGGTTTCTTTTATAAGCCGTGCTCTCTGGTTCTATGCACCTCTAGACCTGCACTGCCAGTGTATGGTCTGGGCTGACGTAGGATCAGGACTAAAGCCAGGAAAACAGAGGTAAGCTCTCAGAACTGAAGGCTCCAAGAGGGAAGATGCCTCAGGAGGGATGGAAGAGGCTGCTAAATAAAATGTTGCTGATATAATATTATTCTGTTGAAGAAAATAAGTGGACATATAGTCAAACACACACACACAAAGACCCAAACCTGAAGGAATCATGCCAGAAAAGTGAGGTCACAGAAACAAGCTGAGGCCCGTGGAAAAATGCTCAGGGCAGAGACAAGGGCTTTCAAGAACCCACACAGGCATCAACAACAATGAAGAAATAAAGGCCAGGAGCAGGTGATGTAAGGCGGGGAGATGACAGGGCAAGCATCACTGCTCATTTCCTGTTTTTCTCCCCAACTCCATCAGGGAGAAGTTTCTCCAAACTGCAACTTGGCAGCATAAACATGGCCTAGATAAAATAGCATCCAAAGGTAGTGGGTATGAGAAAGAAGACTGAGTTGGCACAAAGCGAGAGTAACTTCTAAGACCAGATGCGTTATATCACAGAGCATCAGAAATTGTCTTTGGTGTTGCAAACCTGTTATTGGTTAGCCTGTGGAGAGAGAGGTGCCAAATAACTGGAAGCAAGCCAATGCCTTGTTTTTAAGTTTGTTTTTTTTTTAAGTTTCTAGATACCACAGCTATTAAACCCTGCAAAATCCTAGAAGAGATGCGCAAATAGACAAGTTGGCCGAACTTAGAAAGAGAGTGGTGAAGACCAGAGGCCAGCACAGACCTCTAGGGAAACATTGCATCACTCTCTGCTTTGTCTTTTGGTTTCATATTGTTGCTCTGTAGATACATGGAGGCAAACTATAGACCAGCAGTTCCCATCATTCTTCTGGCCATGCCCCCCACTAAGCATCTCTAAAATCCTAAAGCCTCCCTGTGACATGTAATTCTTATTAGTCAAAAAGTGAACTCCTATTCACGTGGAAGCCTAACAGGCCACTGACTTGGTTGAAACAAGTTTCCAAAGATCATGGCATCCATGAAAGAAAAAAAACACAAAAGAATGAAAGGACAGTTGAAGTACTGAGGAAGAAATCACTAAGAAAGTGTTAAAAAAATAATAATAATATGAAGTGATAAGGGAAAATATAGTTTTTATTTTGAAAAATAAAGTTTCAAAACATATAACAGGAACTGAAATGCATAAATATGTCACAATAGATATTTATACTCAAGGCCCGGTGCACAAAACTTATGCAATCATGTGGGGGAGGAGGTGTCCCTCAGCCCGGCCTGCACCCTGTCGCAGTCCGGGAGCCCTTGGGGGATGTCCGACTGACAGCTTAGGCCCACTCCCCAGCAGCTGGGCATCCTTAGCACTGCTGCAAAGGTAGGAGAGGCTCCTGCCACCTCCACTGCACTAGCCAGCCATGAGCCCGGCTTCTGGCTGAGCAGCAGCTCCTGCATTAAGCATCTGCTCCCTGGTGGTTGGTGCACATCATAGCCATCAGTTGTTCCACAATTTGGTCGATTTACGTATTACCCTTTTATTATGTAGGATACTGTATACGAGGCTCCTAGAACCACAAGAAATGCAGAAAATTCAATGTGAATAACTCATTCTGGAATTGCACTCCCTCTCCCCCTTAAAAATCAAATTGCCCCACGTTGGGAACCACTGCTATAGACAAAGAGGTCTGCAGCACCAGGTTCTGCATCTGAGCATCTGCCCAGTAACCCATGTTAAGAAAAAAGGGCCCCACCCTTTGAAAGAGGCCTGTTTAGAAACCTGATCATTTAGATCAGCCTCTGGACTCAACTGGGTGGCTTCTCTTGTCTGCCATCCCTCTTTTTATACCATCCAGATTCACATCATTTCTTGTGTATTACATATAACATGTTGCCATGGTAACAAGGCTCCATCTGACTTCAGATCCAGGGACGGAGGCCTGCCCCATTTCCTTGGATTTATACTGGATGTTCAGGTCTGTGTCTCTCTAACTGCAGTTCCTGTTCTGACTCTGTCTTCTTAAATAGAACTGCCACTCCCTATCCAGTCCACATCCTGAGGTCTCAGCCACCTTTCTCAGCTGTTCTCTTCATCATAATTCTCTGGACCGCACTCCATGCTCCAACATAACAGCTCTCAGCACAGTTCCTCAGGTTATCCTATGTCAAACATTTAAACCCTGGCTCACAGGTACTATGGTTATATACATTCAGAGCTGAGCAGATAGCTATGCCCAAGATTACTCTTTTATGTATGCACAGATCTCTCCAGTTCAAAAACCACTATCAACTTTGTCAATATATTTATTAACACCTTGGATGAAGACACAGAAAGATGGACTTTCAAACACATGGATTACATAGACCTTGGATGAGAACAAATATGTTGGAAGGTAAAACTGAGATTCAAAAACATAGAGAGGTTAGTAGGTAACACTGAGTAGAGACAAATGTGAAGTCTTGAGGTTATAAAAAATCAATTCCACATACCTGGCACTGAGGACCATTGCTACATTAATGGGAGTTAACATGAAAGTCACCTTAAAGCTTTTGTTGATGACAAGATTACTGTGCGTCATTAATGTGACATGGGTACCAGGAGGCTAATGTTATCATCAGCTGTGTTAGTAAAAATACAGACTCAGTATTCAGAAAAGTAGTAATCCCACTGGCTAAGGACATGGAGAGAAATCCTAAATGTCCCAAAGACGACACAAACCTGAAATAATTGTGTGAGGACAGTGATGTCATAGAATGAGCTGAGGCTTGCAAAAATATACTACATCTTTATTTATTATAGAGGCTGCTGGCATCGATTGTGCTAGAGGAATGGTAAAACATGAATAATGTGTGGATTTAATTTTTGAATATATGTCTTTTGATGGGGACACTGGCAAGGAAACACATCCAGGCTAATGCTGTGTTTGTAAATCATATCACAGGATTGATATTCTGAGGAACTGCGGTGTTTAACCTCTGGGAGAGAAGAGTGGGGAGGCATGGTAATGCAGCAGATGTTTGACGAGCTCTCATGCAGAAGGAGAATTAGTCTCATGCTCACAAGGGTAGGCATAGGCCCAAGGGGAAACGCTGCCACAGACCCAGGCTCTAAACATAACACCATGGACCTATGGTCATGTCCCAGGACGACTCCAGGAGCAGAGGAGAGAGGCCTGCTCACTCCCACCAGAGCTCAGGGCTTTGGAGGGAAGAGGTCCTGAGATATCCTGTGAATTGCTCCTGGGGTGTCCCCCGTGGTGTTCTGTGTTCACAGCAGGAGTGCTCTGTGACCAGAGCCGGAGGGGGTGGGGCAAGGGGTGTGTATAAAGGAGTAGGGTCCCTACACAGGCTCAAGTACCTATTGAAGGCAATGCCTACCTCGAGCAGTCCATTTTTAGCTTGCAGCCTGGTGTGGGGCTGCCTGGTGTTGGGGAACTAGCTGGCTCTCCACAGGGAAGGCCTGCTGGGAAGCAATGTGCTCAAGAATGCAAACAATTTTCTGACAACAGCATTGCCCATGCTCTGCCAATGTCTGATAAGAAAGAGATGGAGGGGCGAGGGTGGAGGTGCGGGGGATAGGAAACAGGCACAGAAGCAGGGGCAGCTGGAAGGAGGGAAAGAGGAAGAGAGGAGGGAGGGGAAAAGGGCTGTCTTCTGTGTTTTGGTCTGATATTCTCATGTGCTAGCATCCCAGCGCCACTAATTTCTGAACTGATGAGAGTTAAGGCAAAGGACTAGCCCAATACAGTGGTACCTCGAGATACGAGTTTAATTCGTTCCGTAACCTTGAGGCATGGGAAACTATGAGACGCTCGAGCCTCGGTAAACTGGTGGGTTGTGTGCAGCCGGCCAATCCGATCTCAAATGTTGCTTGTATTTCAAAGCAAAAATCGCTCTCCCGAAGGCTCGTATCTCAAAAATCTCGTATGTTAGGGCACTCGTATCTCGAGGTACCACTGTACAATGAAAAAAGCTGGTTTTTGTACCATCGATCTCTCCTGGATCCTCCCAGTTGGTGATGTTACCAATAAGGACAGGGACTTCTGAGCAAAGAAATGCTGAGCACTGGGACCTCCGTAAAGATGTATAATTAGGCCAATATAGTATTATCCTAGTGCAGGGGTTCTCAATGCAGGGAAGGAGAAGGGGTGGAGCAAGATTGCTCCCCAGGGGACGTTTGACAATGTCTGGGGACATTTTTAGTTGTCACAACTTGAGGAAAGGATATGTCTGGCGTCTAATGGGAAGAGACCGGGGTTGCTGCTATAAAGTACAGGACAGCGCATATCAGAGAACTGTCTAGTCCCACATACCGACAATGCCGGCCCGGAGAAACCATGCCTCAAGAGGATTCAACACTGAAGCCCTGGTTGCCCAGTGACCTGAGCCATCCAGTGGTGTTGTTGGAGCTGAAAGGGCCTAAGGAATCATATCCTTCACCTCTTACAGCTGAGGAGTTGGAGGCTCAGAGACTGACCAGGCTTTTCCAGGAACTTGCCCTGGGGTTGATATGATTAAGAACCTTGGAGTGAGACAAAGCTAGTTTCAAATTCCGGTTCAGTTCCTTAACATCTGGGCAATTTGGACAAGTTACTCCAACTCTTGGCACCTTGAATCTATCACTTGGTAAAATGGTCATTATGTTATCACTCCTTTGTAGCATAATGTAAGGAATATGTGAGGTAATGCTTAACATAGGACATGTCCTAAAAGAAGTGGCACCTCTGATTAGGAGTAGCAGAGCTAGAACTGAAATCTTGGCTCCTATTCCTAAGTCCTGTATCACATTAATGTATCTTAAACTACATCTGTACATCAGTTCTAAGAGGGATATAGTGCGTGGTTGTAAGCTGTGGCACTCGGCCCAAGTGGATCTGGGCCAATTTCAAACTGATAAGGTACCGAAGTTCTCTCTAGGCCTCAGTCTTCTCATCTGTAAAATGGGAATCATGCTACTACCTGCTTTTCTGGCTTATTGTGAAATTTAAAGTGAGAACCCGTTCACCAAGACAAGCTAGCCCTTTTTGTGTTTTACCAGAAGCATGGAATAATACTGATGAGCTATCTGTTCTTTTCCCAGGGAAGTCCACCTATGGACTGGGGAAAATGACCCCAGTTCTCTTGGGGTCCCAGGTTAGGGGAAGGGCAAACAGTTACTTGCTGGTTTCTGGAAACTTGACAATATGTTAGAAGCACAACTCCTCCTGCATCAGGTGGCAGGGAAACATTTATAATCCAGAAGGCCCTCTGCCTCCGCCATATGCATGTCTCCCCTTCTTTGGCAGACCAGCAGGAGAGCTCTGGGTTCCACTCTACGATGAGTTAAAAGAAATCAGTGGGAGGTGGACTTAATGCCCCCTAATATCCCCTGGCATTGGAGCCCCACTTTTGGAAATGGCCTGGGAGAAAATGATAGAGTATCAATGAAAGATGCTTTTAACCTTCAACAGAGAGCAGCTGTGGGCTTCTCGGTGCCTTTGCAGGGCTGGTTAGTAAGAAGACTCAGCCGAAAACCGTCATCTCTGCAAAGCGATACTTCAGCATTGTCCATATTTGAGGCTGGACGGTTCTTTGTTATGGGCTGTCCTGTGCATTATCACCAAGATGTGCTTAATATGGGAGCTGTTTTCCTGCCCCCTACCTCCATAGCTCTTCCTGTGCAAAAGGTTGGTGTGTTTCCTAATGACGTGAATAGGGAGTGATTTCTAGCATGTTACTAGCCATCACCCACAGAAGTCATAAAAGTTAAGAACCTGGCCCATACGAGATGAGACATCCATCGAGGCTGTTGACTGAAAGTGTTGTTGTTAAATGATTTGCGAGCTGAATGGGGCAGAGTGGTGGGAAGAAGTGGCCTCTCCATTTTGTCATTGGAGACAAAGGTGGGGCCGAGGGCGGCCATTGGTGGGAGAGTGACTCATGAATCACATCAACACCGTGGGCTTGTTGGCAGAGAAGGCATGCCGAGTGCCTCCTTCATCCCACCAGTCAGCTGCCACTCACCGCCCCTGGTCAGACTGAACTTGAGCTGTAAAATGGTTTGCTGAGGCTCAGCTAAACCCCCTTCTTGGCTGGAGCCTCCTTCCCTGGGGGCTGTGGGAGACTGGGTTTTCCCAGGGAGCCAGGCTGGACTCCAGAATGACTAAAGGCTCTTGTCTGGCTCTCCCGGGGGTGTTGCAGCAGGGCCAAGCTGCCTTCACCACACGGCTGGGGATAGCAGTGACGAGGGGCAGCAAACTGGAAGGGAAGAAGCTGGTGTCATCAGAACGGAGGAGAAAATTCTTGTCTGGGAGGCCTCACCTAGGTTGCCTAGCAACAGTGCCCTGCTCTTCTCTCCTTAGGCCTTTGAGGCTGCTGGGGCCTCTTGTCAGCTCCTACCTACTCATTTTCCCCTTTAAAACTGCCCTTCGTATGCTTTTTAACCCTATTGCACCTGGTTAGAAATGCTCCTGGAAGTGTGGAATATGGGTCAAGGCAGCCAGGGTACATTTTGCTCTGCGCCAGGGAATGTGTGAGAGAGTGCTGCTCTGGGTTCAAATTCCAGAGCCAACACTCATTAGATATGTCATCTTGGGCAAGTTTCCTAACCTCTCGATGGTTTAGTTTCTCCAGCTATAAACCAAGAGAAACAATAATGCCTAATTTAACTGAGTCAATGTGAGGATTTAGGGTAGATGGCTAGATAGATAGGTGATAGAAGGTAGGCAGAAGATAGGTTAGAAAGAAGGAAGAAAGACAGATAAATAGAAGATAGATAGGTAGAAAGAAAGACAGGTAGTCGGATAGAAGGATGGATAGTAGATGATAGTTAGTCAGCCAGACAGACAGAACTAGAATAGTGCCGGGCACAACAGCAGTATATGTATGTGCCAGTTATTACCAGTCTTGGAGGACAGTTGGACACAAAGACTTGCTCCCAGGTAGGGCAGAGGAGCTGGCTAAGGAGCTTCAGAACTACGGTTTCACATCTGTGTGTGGTGTGGGGAGACTTTTCCAGGCCTGGTTATAGCAGTGCTATGCTGTGGGGTCCTGAGCAAATAGTAACTTTCTCTGCCTTAATTTCCCCATCTGCAAGATCAGAGGATGAGACCGAAATGACCTAAATTTTCTCACACCCTTTCTGCCTTGTGACATTGGGATATGATTGAGCTTTGAGCCACTTCTGTCCCTATATCTGGGGGTGAGAGGGGGTGGCGAATAGAAAATGTGACATTGGGAGGGCCTGTAATTGATCCCTAGAGGAAAGGTTTGGGTGAGTCATAGGATACAATCACTCAACATTGCCTCTAGAGGGAGTGTCTGGGCCGGGCTCTGCTCATGGCTCTTCTATAGCTCCTTGTATTTATTTCTGGTAGTTACTCTAGTGATTATCATATTCATACCTACATTTTTACTTTATATTTAAATGCAATATTTGACAATTTCAAATAGAATGTAGAAACCTTATACTCATATATGTTCATTTCCCCTTTTACTTGTTATATATGTATTGTATATATTACATCTATTACATACATTAGAGCCCCCTACCCTCCAACAATGTAATAATTTTGGCTTTCAATAGTCATACATATTTTTCTACTTAAGAGAAAAAAAGCAGCTTTATTATATTTACCTAAGTGTTTATCATTTCTGTTGGTCTTCCCTCATTTCTGAAGTTCTACCTTTCCCCTTGGGTGTATATTCCTTGTATCTGAAAAATGTCCTTTAACATTTATTTTAGAACAGGTGTGTTGTCAGTGAAATCTCTTGGTATTCCTTCTTCTGAGAGTGTCTTTATTTCACCTTCATCCCTGAGGGATATTTTTATGGGATATAAAATTCCGAGTTGACAGTTCCTTTCTTTCTGACCTCCATGGTTGCTCCTGGCCCAAGGTGACATATCTAATGAGTGTTGCCTCTGGAATTTGAATCTGTTAGATATTCCCTAGCTGCCTTGGCCCATATTCACACTCCCGGAAGCATATCTAACCAGGTGAAATAATTAGCCAATCTAATTGTTATTCTCTTACTTGAAATGTGTCATTTTTCTCTGGCTACTTTCAAGATTTCTTCTTTGCCTTTTGTTTTCAGTTTAATCATGATGAGTTTCATTTGAATGTATTCTGTGTGGTATTCTCTGAACTTCTTGAATCCATCAATTTGTCTTTCATTGAATTTGAAAATTTCCTGAGGAAGAAACCAAGATGGCGGCATAGGTGAGCACCTAAACTGCTGCCTTGCACAACAATTTCAAAACTACAACTAAAAGACAGAACAGAAATCATCCAGAACCACAGGAAAGCTGGCTGAGTGGAAATTCTACAACTAGAAGGAAAGAGAGGGGCTCATGGAGACCCAGAGGAGCTGCAAAAAGCGGAGGTATGGAGAGCAAGTGTCGGATTGCCTGGCTGTCTTCCTCGGGCAGGAGGGAGAAGGGAGACTCCCAACTGCACTGAACCCCTTAGCCTACGTCACTGAATCCCAGGTCCAGCGAGACTCATACAGAGGGAGTTTGGACTGTGAAAAGAGAGAAGTGCATGAAAATTTAGGGGAGCTGCAAAAGGGCAGAAGTCTGGTGGCATTCACAGTACTGCTCACAGAAGACAGACTGCTGATTGTGCCACTGGCTTGTGGGTGGTAGACAGAGCCTCCAGATTGCACCACTTCTAACTCCACTAAACCTCAGTGACAGGCGAGACCCTGGGGACCCAGACTCATATGGTCCTGGGTGCAGGGGAGCCGGAAAGGCAGTGGTTTAGAGGCACCGCACGTGAGCACAGGGACAGCTTCAGTGATTACTGAGAGACACGTGAGACCTAGGGGCCATGTAGGGCAAGGCCAACTGTAAGGCAAGATAGTCCATTAAGCCATGAGACTCCACCCCTCCCAAGCTCAATAAAGAGGCTTTTGCAGTTTTGCAAGTCTTGTATCATAAGGCTGACTTCAGCACAGAAGTTCTCTCTGGTGTAGTGAAAATGTGGAGACAAAGGAACAGATCACAAACAAAAGAAATGAAGGGAAAAAAATGACTGGATATAGAGTTCAAAACCATGGTTACAAGATTTTTCAAGAATTTCCTAGAAAACAAGGATAAATTTAGTGAGACTCAAGAGGAGATGGAAAAGGATCAACTAGAGATGAAAAATAACCAACTAGAAATTAAACATACACTGACTGAAATAAAAAATATTATACAGAGACCTAACAGCAGACTAGAGGAAGGCAAGAATCAAGTCAAAAATTTGAAATATAAAGAATCAGAAAACACTCAACTGGAAAAGCAAGAAGAAAAAAATGTGAAGATAATGTAAGGAGCCTCTGGACAGCTTCAAGCATATCAACATCAGAATTGTGGGGTGCCAGAAGAAGAGAGCAAGATACTGAAAATCTATTTGAAGAAATAATGACTGAAAACTTCCCCTACCTGGTGAAAGAAATAGACTTACAAGTCCAGGAAGCACACAGAATCCCAAATAAAAGGAATCCAAAGAGGACCACACCAAGACACATCATAATTAAAATACCAAAGCAAAAGACAAAGAGAGAATATTAAAAGCAGCAAGAGAAAAGCAGTTCATTACCTACAAGGGAGCATCCATACGATTGTCAACTGATTTCTCAACAGAAACGATGCAGGCCAGATGGGAGTGGCAAGAAATATTCAATGTGATGAACAGCAAGAACCTACAACCAAGAATACTTTATCCAGCAAAGCTATCATTCAGAACTGAAGGGCAGATAAAGAGCTTCACAGATAAGAAAAAGCTAAAGGAGTTCATCAACACCAAATCAGTATTATATGAAATGCTGAAAGGTACTCTTTAAGAAGAGGAAGAAGCTGAAAACAGTTTGGCTCAGTGGATAGAGCGTTGGCCTGTGGACTGAAAGGTCCTGGGTTTGATTCCGGTCGGGGGCATGTACCTTGCTTGCGGGCACATCTCCAGTGTGGGGTGTGCAGGAGGCGGCTGGTCGATGTCTCTCTCTTATCGATGTTTCTGACTTTGTATCCCTCTCCCTTCCTCTCTGTGAAAAATCAATAAAATATATTAAAAAAAAATAATTGTATACCAAATGAAAACATAACATATCCTTTTTAAAAAAAAAAAAAAGAGGAAGAAGAAAAAGGTAAAAGAGAAAAAATTATAAACAACAAATACATATCTATCAATAAGTGAATCTAAAAATTAAATGAATTAAAAATTTGATGAACAGAATAAACTGATGAATATAATAGAATCAGGAGCACAGAAAGGGAGTGAACTGGTAATTCTCAGGGGGAAAGTGGTGAGGGGTGCAGGGAGAGACTGGACGAAAATCATACACCTATGGATGAGGTCAATGTGGGGGGAGATAAGGGTAGCGGGAGAGGTAGGAGCTGGGTGGAGGGGAGCTATGGAGGGGGAAAAAAGAGAAACAAATCTAATAATCTGAACAATAAAGATTTAATTAAAAAAAAGAATTTGAAAATTTTCTGTTATTATTTCTTCAAAACTTATTTTTTTCTATATCAATATCTTTCTCTTTTTTCCAGTGACTCCAATCACATGCACATTAGACCTTTTTTAAAAAATATACATATTTTATTAATTTTTTACAGAGAGGAAGAGAGAGGCATAGAGTTAGAAACATCACCAATCAGCCGCCTCCTGCACACCTACCACTGGGGATGTGCCCGCAACCAAGGTACATGCCCTTGACCGGAATCGAACCTGGTATCTTTCAGTTCACAGGCCGATGCTCTATAAACTGAGCCAAACCAGTTCTGGCTACATTAGACCTTTTTATATTGTTCCTCAGGTCCTGAGGCTCTGTTCACATTTTCAACCTATTTTCTGTCTGTTCTGTAGATCAGATTATTTTTCCTCAAGTTGTCCATTCTTTCCCATTCATTCATCATTCATATCCAAATAGACCCATGGTTATTTATTTTGTTCTTAGGTTATAATCAAATGTGATCATTATTTATTTTGTGGCTCAAAAGTTGTTCTAGCTTTGGCTGTTGAGAGCTTTTTTAGATTGCCTCCTGTGCCTTCTGGCCTGTCCCACCCTCACCCTCCGCCCCCTCCACCACCCCACCCTAGAATCAGCCATTTTTCTAAACAGCCTTGGGTCCTTTTATTGGAGCAAGGTATTTAGAAACCAAGATCTGGGCACTGGGCATACTTGTGGCTATTACGATGTCTCAGAGGACAGGGGTACTACCCATATATGCTCAGAGCATTTGTTCAGATCAATCCTATAAGAGATCTTCTGTGGGTGTTGCCATCTGTGTTATTTTATGGTTGTTTGTGTTCACAGATTACATTCCCTACTCCCCATAAGATCTCAGAGAGCAGGGCTCTTGCCGAGGCATTTTATACCTTCTCCAGTGCCCAGCACATGACAGGGACCCAGTGCATGCTGACTGGTTACATCAGTGAGTAGTGGGGAATCACAGGGTTCGTGACTATTTATTTTTTATTGAATGGTAAGGCCCCCAGGTATTGATTTGAAGGATAATATTTAAGGTTATTAATATAAAAAGATTTTGCCATTCAAAGGTGATCCTCCTCCTGTAGATCCACTGAGTCCTTTATAACGCTGGAAGCTGGAAAGGTTCCCACATTGCCACTGAAAGAGCTGCCGCTTGGAGAACTCTGATTGGTGCCCGGCAGGGACAAGCTGTGCTTCTGTTCCAGCTCCCCATTTTTAGCTCTCCTGCAGACACCCAGGCCAGTCTTCACTGCCCTGCCCCCAGGGACCTGCCTCAGGTCCCCATGAACCGGTCATTCCCAAACATATGAGAACAAATAAATATTCTGTGCTCTCCCCAGTCCAGCCCTTCTGTGGTTCCCAAACCCAGGGTCAGTGGTTATAGCGGCACAACTAAGGAAGCCTGTCAGCTCGGTTTCTTATTTTTGCAGGCCTCACTGTTTTTAACTTCTGGTTTTCTCTCAGGCCTTCTGGGGGAATCTAGACGATCTCTGTGTCTGGGAGTGATGTCCTTGATTTCTCTCCTGGCCACCAGCACCCCTCCTGCCCTCTCCTGATCCTGGAGGACAGGCCATCAATAAGCATGCGCTCAGCCAGCACCTTGGGATGGCTGCACATGAAGTTTGGCTTGCTGGGGAAGGGTGCAACTGGGTTCCAGGGCCCAGCTGACAGCTGGGAAAGGACACTCACACCACCCCAGACTGTGGCTTTCCCCTCCTGCTGGACCGTTCCCTTGCTACTAAGAGGCAAAGCAGCATGCAATTCCCAGAGCCTGTAGCCCAGAGTCCGCTGTTGTTTGATCTGCCTGAACCTGGCTCAGCAGTGGACAGGGAGCCGGGCAGGTGGAGCGGCTCCCTGCAAGTGTGCAGTTCAGATTCTCAGGGGTTGCTGGGAACTGCTGTCTGGCGTTTGCTCTGGCTGTTTGCTTTGGGGCATCTGTGAGAAGCCATGTGTTTGGGGAGGGCAAATTTTCTGGAGGTAAAGGGGAATTTAGTATATGAATGAGCCGGGGGAGAGAGAGGGGTCAGGCTTGACTAGGAGGTAGGAGGAGGCCTGGGCCAGCAGGAGCTCAGAGTCCCGCCTGGAGGAACAGCGATGACATGGCATCTTTGTTAATCTCTCTCTCTCTCTCTCTCTCTCTCTCTCTCTCTCTCTCTCTCTCTCTCTCTCTCTCTCCTCCCTCTCACAGGACTATAATCCACAGGAGAGAGAGCAGCACCCCCTTCATACCCTGAACATCACACATGGAAACAGGAGGGATTCCTGTGACTACCACTCGCCCCACAAGTGCACCGCTGAAGTGCCCTGGACCCTGTGGAACAGCTGGCCTCCTCTCCTCCCCACCCCAGGGGATGTTTCCTGGGCGGTCTCTTAGGAGCTCTGCAGAGGACCAGCTTGCCTTCCTTCTTGCACACCCTGGGCCTCCTTGTCCCTCGGGCCCTGCCCATCTGTTATATCCCAGCTGATTCCAGGCCGACAGGCAGAGAAAGCCTGCCCAGGGGCGGGGGAAATGCTGTGTGTTTGAGCACTTAACTCACTTCAGTGGCTTCCTTTTCTCCCCTCAGTTGGGAGGCCCTTCCACAGTACTCATTTCCTTTGCATCATTTTCTCCCGGCCCAGCTCACAGGCTATTGTCCTGAGAACACAGGCAGGCAGCACCTCCACCGGGCGTTAGCCAACAACTCCAGGCTGGCAATGCTTTTCCACCACAGATTAACTCAGGAAGGTTCCAAGACTCAGGGGGCCCCAGGAACCACTGGGAAATGCCTAATGGCCCTGGTGGCAACCAGGGTGACACTGGATCAGCGCAGAGAGAAGACAGCAGTACCTTAGAGAGCATCTCTGAGAGCACCTTCTGGACAAGAAAAATTTTCTAGCAAATGCCAAACTTTAGGAATATTGCCATTTGGGTGGAGACACACACACACACATCTTTATTTTCTTTGAAATTATAGTTATTGTATCTAATGTAATTCTTTTGGGGGAGGCTAATGACCATGGGCTGCTAATACCCAGTGAGGTCCGTGTCTTTTGAGATATTCAGTGCTGCTCAATGCTATCCTGAATGGTCCCAGATACTGAGTAGCTGTAGTTCTTGTGTGTGTGTGTGTGTAATCATTTCTCTGTATCTCTGAGTCTGTATCTGTTCTGTTTGTTCATTTAATAAATGTCTCTGCATCTCTGAGTCTGTATCTATTCTCTTTGTTCATTTACTTTGTTTTTATCCTTTCCACCCGAGGATATTTTTCCATTGATTTTTTTTTTTAGAGAGTGTGGGAGGGAGGGGGAGAGACAGAGAGAAACATCAACGTGAGAGTGACACATCTATTTGTTGCATCCCACACAGCCAGGGCCAGGGATCTCACCTGAGGATGATGCCTGCAACCGAGATATATGCCCTTGACCAGCATTGACCCAGGCATGCTTCAGTCCTTGGGCTGATGCTCTATTCACTGAGCCAAACTGGCTAGGGTTATTTTGTTTTTAGGTTCAATTGTTGATAGATAGGTACTTATTGTCATTTTATTATTCATATTTATTTTCCTTCTCTTCCTCTTCCTTCTTCTTCTTATCACCTTGGAGGATCAGCTATGCAGGAGCCCACCCCAAAAGCCAGGCTTACTGATACAGGATAAAAAAATCAATTGTATTTCTTTACATGATCAACTGAAAAGTAAAGAAAATTTCACTCGCAATATTATTTAAAAAATATAATACAAATCAATTTAACAAAAAGAGTGCAAGATTGTATACTGAAAACTACAAACACTGCTGAGGGAGACTGAAGAGCAAAATAAATGGAGAGACATTCCACATTCATGGTTTGGAAGACTCAATAGTGTTAAGATGACAGTTCTTCCTAAATTAATCTATAATTTCTCTAAAAATTTCATTCCCCTCCCCTTTTTTTTTGGCAGAAAGTTATAGGCTATTCCTAGACTTTTTATGGAAAAGCAAAAACCTAGAATAATCAAAACAATTTGTCCAAGAAAAAAAATTGGAAGACTTTTACTTTCCAATTTCAAAAGTTACTTTAAAATGAAATTATCTAGACAGTATAGCACTAGTATAAGGATAGGCATGTAGATCAATGAAACAGAATTGAGAGTCCAGAAATAAACCCTTACAGACAATTGATTTCAATAAAACTTCAAGAGAATTCAATGAAGAAAGAATAGTCTTTTTAACAAATGGTGCTATGAGAGCCAATGTAAAAAGATGAAATTAGACCATTATTTCTCACAGTATACAAAAAAATGATCTCAAAATGGGACATAGACCTAAATGTAAGTGCTAAAACTAAAAAAATAAAAAAAAAATAAAAATAAAAATAAAAAATCTTAGAAGAAATGTCAGGAGAAAATCTTTGAGTTAGGCATGACTATTAGCACCAAAAGCATGGTTTATTACTATGATCTGAATATTTGTGTCCTCCTAAAGTTCTTATGCTGAGAAGCCTGACCCTCAAAGTTGATATACTATTAGTAGATGGGCCCTTCATGAGGGTGAAGCTCTCATGAGTGGGATTAGTGTTGTTATAAAAGAAATCCCACTGGGCTTCCTAACCCTTCCCAGGACACATCGCAAAGGTGCCAGCTTGAACGAGGAAGAGCCCTCACTAGAACATGACAATGCTGACACCTTGATCTTGGATTTCTCAGCCCACAGAACTGTGAGAAACACATTTTTGTTGTTTATAAGCTACCAATCTGTGACTTTGTTACAGCAGCCCAAATGGATGAATAGGTCACAAAAGAAAAAAGATTTATAAATTGGACTTCATCAGAATTAAAAATTTTTGTGCTTCAAAAGATACTCATTAAGAAAATGAAAAGAAAGCTCTTATGCTGGGAACCCCATGGAGTAAACTCCTGTCTAAAGATGGTCACCCAGGAACTCCAGAACTTGTGTCTATCAGGACTTGGCAGAAGTGATTTTGTTAAGGACCTTGAAGGGGAAGATTATACTGAATTATCCTGGTAGACCAAATATAGTCACAAGGATTTTTATAAGAGGGAAGTAGGAAGGTCAGAGTCAAAGAAGGAAATATGAAGATGGAGTGGAGGTCAGAGTGATGCAACTGCTGGACGGAACCATGAGCCAAGTAATGGGGTGGCCTCTGGAAACTGGAAAAGTTGAGGATGGATTCCCCCCCTAAACCTTCCAGAAGGAGAACAGCTCTGCCAACATCTTGAATTTAACCCAGAGAGAGCAATTCTGGACTTTTGACCTACAGAACAGCAAGATAATAAATTTGTGTTGTTCTGAGGGGTGGGAGTGGGGGGAGAAAATATTTTAAAAATGAAAATATTAGTTAAAATTAAAAGATTAAAACCAACATAAAGGGATTGTATTGAGAATATACAAAAAATTTCTACAACTCACTAATAATAAGATAAGTGACCTAATTTTTTAAAAAATGGGCAAAAGACCTGGATAGACATTACACCACAAAGATATACAAATGATCAGCCACAGTCTGACAATTTCTTTAAAATTATACATAAGTTTACCAACAATTATACTCCTAGATTTCTACCCAAGATAAATAAAAATGTATGTCCATACAAAAACTTATATAGAAATGTTCAGAACAGCATCATTCATGGAAGCTAAAAAGTGGAAAAAATTCAAATGTCTATCAATTGTTGAATAAATAAAATTTCTCCTACAATAGAACATTACTCAGCTATAAAAAAGAAAGAAGTACTGATATATGCTACAACAGGAATGGACTTCGCAATTGTTATGCCAAATGAAAGAAGCCAAAAGAAAGACTACACATAATATGATTCCATTTATTTTTAATTTTTTAAAAATATATTTTATTGATTTTAGAGAGAAAGGGAGAGGGAGAGAGAGATAGAAACATCAATGATAAGAAATAATCATTGATTGGCTGCTTCCTACATGCCCCCTTCTGGGGATCGAACCTGCAACCCAGGCATGTGCCTTTGGCTGGAATCAAACCTGGGACCAGTCTGAGTACCGACTCTCTATCCATTGAGCCAAATCAGCTAGGGCATACGATTCCATTTATATGAAATGTCCAGGAAATGCAAATATGGGGACAAATGATTGGGTGGGGATGGAAACAGGGATTGACTACAAATGGGCATGAGGGATTTTGTTGAGGTTATGAAAATGTTTTAAAAATGGATTGTTTTGATGGTGACACATCTCTGTAAGCTTACTAAAAATCATTGAATTATATGCTTAAAATGGGTGGATTTTATGGTATGTAAATTATATGTCAATACAATTAATTTTTAAAAAGAGTGGGTAAGGTGTTGAGTGAGGGGTCCTGTCCCTCGAGTGAAGGACTTGAACTTTAGTCATGTAGTA
>PVJN01009289.1:0-61578 GCA_004026805.1 Lasiurus borealis | reverse complement strand
CCAAGTCCATCCCCTCTTCCGTCCCCTCCTCCGTCCCCTCCAAGTTCATCTCCTCCCATCGTCCCCTCCAAAACCATCACCCCCTCCATCACCTCCCACCAATCCCCTCCAAGACCATGGCCTCCCCCATCACCTCCCACTCTCTCTCCAAGACCCACCAGGGACTCCTGATTTGGGCCCTTCTATGTTCCCGAGGGCTCCTCCTCCTCGGTCCTCTCTGGTCTAGGATGCCGACAGGAGCGCCGCTGCAAACTCTCCGAGGGACCCTCCGCCTCATGCTTCGCGACCCCTGCTCGGGGTAGGAGCCTTTCCGTCCGCCTGGACTCTGTTGCCCAGGGACGCCGGAAGCGGGGGGACCGAGTCCGCAAGAAGATGGAAAGTGTTCGTGTGAAAGCCCTCCGGTCGGAAACACACCCTGAAAGGGAAGAGTTCCAAAAGCTTTTAGTTCCGCAGACCTGAGCCTCAGTCGTTCTCTGCAACAGATACTCGTTAAGTGCGTCCTCTATGCCAGCTTCTGGGGGCTGAAGGGGGAAGCGAACCAGACCCAAGTCGCCCCTGCCTTCCTCCCCCTGAGAAGCGGCAGATCGTATTTTTATTGGGCACTCGCTGCAGCGAGGAGCCCGCCTAGCCGCCTGGCGGCGACAAAGACCACAGTGTGCCCGGAAAGTCGCCTCGGGGAGGAAGAGGCTGGGGAAACGGCCCGAAGGCTGACCTTCGGAACCGGGCGTGGATGCGTCCTGCATCTCGGGAGAAGGTAGTACGGGTCGGTTCCAAAAGGGAAGGTCCTCTGGTGTCGCAAACTCTGAAGCTTAGGCCCCCGAGGACCCCTCGCTGGCACAAGCCCTTGCCTGGGAACGAGTGAGGGCGACTCCGAGCAGCCAAGATGAGCAACGGCTGCGCACCGACCGGGAAGAATAGACGCGCCCCTGTGTGCACAGCAGCGGCCTGCACAAGAGCGAAGATCGGCAACCGGCCCCAGCGCCCGTCAGTGGCCCAGGGGATGCAAAGCTGTGGGGCGTTTACACAATGGGACGCTGTGTGGCTGGCAAAACAGAGGAGGAGGAAGTGGAGGCGGGGGAAGGAGGATTTCTCTTTTTTAAAAAAATATTTTATTGATTTTAGAGAGGAAGAGAGAAACAGCAATGATGAGAGAGAATCATTGATTGGCTGCCTCCTGCACGCCCCTTACTGGGGATCGAGTCCTAAACCCAGGCATGCGCCCTTGGCCGGAATGGAACCTGCAGACTGATGCTCTATCCATTAAGCAACACCAGCTAGGGCTGAATACTTTTTTAAAAATATATTTTTAGCTGAAACCGGTTTGGCTCAGTGGATAGAGCATCAGACTGAAAGGTCCCAGGTTTGATTCTAGTCAAGGGCATGTACCTTGGTTGTGGGCACATCCCCAGTGGGGGGCATGCAAGAGGCAGCTGATCAATGTCTCTCTCTCATCCATGTTTCTAACTCTATTCCTCTCCCTTCCTCTCTGTAAAAAATCAATAAAATATTTTTAAAGATATTTTTATTGCCGAAACCGGTTTGGCTCAGTGGAGAGAGCGTCGCCCTGCAGACTGAAAGGTCTCAGGTTCGATTCCGGTCGGGGGCATGTATCCTGGTTGTGGGCACATCCCCTGTGGGGGGCGTGCAGAAGGCGGCTGATCAATGTCTCTCTCTCATCCATGTTTCTAACTTTCTATCCCTCTCCTTTCCTCTCTGTAAAAAATCAATAAAATATATTTAAAACATATTTTTATTGATTTCAGAGAGTAAGAGGGTGGGAGAAAGAGAGATGAAAATATCAATGCTGAGAGAATCATGGATTGGCTGCCTCCTGCACACCCCTTACTGGGGATCAAGCCCACAACCCAAGTGTGTGCCCTTGGCCGGAATCGAACCTGGGACCCTTCAGTCCACAGGCCTATGCTCTATCCACTGAGCCACACCAGGCAGGGCTGAATACTTTTGTTACAGAAGTAGTCCATCCTATATAATAAAAGGCTAATATGTAAATTGTCCCCTGGGGAGTTCTACTGGAGACCCAGTTTGCTCACCCACTATGATGTGCGCTGACCACCAGGGGCGGTGTGGAACATGGCGGGTGACCAGTGGTGTCAGTGTTGAGGGAGCAAGGGAAGGAAGAGGTGGGGAACCTGTTCACAGGCCGGGCCTAGGGACCCCACCCGTGCAAGATTTTCACGCACCGGCCTCTAGTAATAAGATAAACATAAATAGAAGACTTCCTTTGTGCGCTAGTCAAGATAGAAGAGGTTATGCTGCTAACAGCCCCCACACTCGGTGGCTTGACCCAACAAATGTGTGTGTTAAATGCCACATCTCCAAGGGAACCCGGGTGGTTCGCTGCAGAGCCTCTGGGACTCAGGCTGATTGGAAACTTAACACATGGCAGACCAGTTTTTTTAAAATATATTTTACTGATTTTTTTACAGAGAGGAAGGAAGAGGGATAGAGAGTTAGAAACATCGATGAAAGAGGTACATCGATCTGCTGCTGCCTCCTGCACGCCCCCTACTGGGGATGTGCTCACAACCAAGGTCCATGCCCTTGACCAGAATGGAACCCGGACCCTTCAGTCCGCAGGCGGACGCTCTCTCCACTGAGCCACACCGGCTAGGTCCGGAAAATGCAATCTTCTCCTGTTCGAAGAACGAGGAGAAACAGGGGATTTGGGGATAGGTGGCCATTTTTAGGCATGTCCGACACTGCCCTTCCACAAAAGCCGTGTAGGGAGGGGTGCCCCCCTAACTCTTCCCTCCCCCGTCTTTTTCCCACTGGGGTCTCACAGCCCCGACCCTGTCACGCACGAGCAGTTTTGTGCACGTGGTCCCGAGGAGTGGCAGCTTGACTGAGGTCCCAGCCAGGCCGCGAGGCGTTAAGTGGGTGACGCAGGTGTGACGTGAGCCAGCCCGTCCCGGTGCCGCCGCAAACAGGCAGCCTGTCTCCCCCAGACCTCGCCCCGCGCCCCGCCCTCCCGGTGCTGCCGCCCGCGGAAGCTTCTGGACACGGCGGCGTGGAAAGCCTTCCGGCCGTAAACTTAGCCGCGTCCCCGCGCAGCAGGCGACAGAAACATGCCACGGGAGCGCCGGCGAAGGTTGTTCGGTTCTGGCGAGGGTCGCTGACAGCCTGTGGAGCTGGCGAAAAGGCGAGCTCCTAGACCCGGCCCGTGTGGCTCGGGGGTTGGAGCGTGGATCTAGGAACCGGGAGGTCGCGGGTTGTGGCGCCATCCCCAGGGTGGGGCGTGCAGGAGGCGGCCGATCCGCGATTCTCTCACCGCTGATGTTTCTATCTCTCTCTCTCCCTTCCTCTCTGAAACGAATAAAGATATTTTTTAGAATAAATTGGCAGCCCTCACCGGTGTGGCTCAGTGGATAGAGCGTCGGCCTGCAGATTGAAGGGTCCCGGGTTGGATTCCGGTCAAGGGCATGGACCTTGGTTGCGGGCACATCCCCATGGAGGGCGTGCAGGAGGCAGCTGATCGATGTTTCTCTCTCATCTCATCGATGTTTCTAACTCTCTTGTAAAAAAAAAACAATAAAATATTTTTTATTTTTATTTTATTTTTTATTTTTGTTTTTTTGCAGGGGAGAGCGCGAACGCAGTCCCGCACTACCACAAATTATGCAGTCGAGTTTCCCACGTTGGGGGAAATCGCAGGGGTCAGCACATCCGGAGTGCAATGGATAAGCTTCGCCCTGGGAAAACCACCTTCGTGATCATGGCATCTCCCCTGCCAGGTAAGTATAATAAAATATATTTTTTTAAAAGAGAGAAATTGGCAGTCCCCCAGCGTCCCGCGCGGTCTGTCTCCTTGGGTGTAGGGGGGAGGGAGGAGTTGTAGGTGACAGGTGGCTTACCTGAAAGCCCCGCCCACCCCAGTGCGCCTGCGCGGTGGCTGTGACGCCAGCGCGAGCCCCACCCCCTTCCAGGGCGACCGCAGGCCAAGGGGGCGGGGCCTGGGCACAAGATGGCCGCGGAGCGCCCGGAGTCCCAGAGTCCGAGCTCAGCGGCCCGGGAGCCGCGCTCCCCGGAGCTGCCAGACCTGGTGCGAAGGAGAAGGGACCTGGGCGAGGAGCTCCCGCGGGGAGGAGGCCGCAGGGCAGGGGGCGGGGCCGGGGCGGGGCCTCTGAGGCTGGGCGGGGGGGTGTATTTAGAGCCGTGGCCTGAGGGCGGGGTTTTTGGGTTGAGCTGGGGGCGTGGTCTATCGCGGAGCCTATGGTGGCATCGGGGTGGGGCTTAATGGGGCGGGGCCTGGAGAACATCTGGGCGGTGGATAGGTCCAGGTATTGAATTTGTCAAATGAGGAGGCGGAGCCTTCAGAGGGGCGGGGCCGCCCAGAGACTGTGGGGCAAGTGGGCTGGGGTGGAGGGCTGGGAAGGTGATCTTGGGGCACCCACGGCGTGGGGGTGTGATTCTCTGTAAGGGCCTGGGTGACGCATCTCGGATTCCCAAGGGAGGATGTTTGAGGGAGAAACCACTGCCCCGGGTGGCTTCGAGACCACTCTCCGGTCCCCCTACTCGGGACGGGAGAGGGAGGACATTCATTCATTCATTCAAGGAACATTTCCTTGGGGGTTCTAGCTGGGTAGATGAGGGAGGCAGATGGGGACTCTGCTGGCCTGCAGCTTGCAGTCTGGTGGGGGGGAGGCGTTGAGGGCATGGGTTGTGTAGCGCTCCAGAGAGGGAAGGAAGATGGGGGGCGGGTGGGGGAGCTAAATTTAGAGGAGAGCAGTCAGCTGCGTGCCGGCTTCTATTTACACCGGGGCCGCGAGATAAGCAGGAGCAGGTGGCAGCGGACATTCCGAGCCGTCTGGGGTTTGTAAGCGCAGTTGAGCCACGGAGCGCTTTTGAGGGGGAGCTGACTTTGTGATCCGGTTTCCATTTTCAAAAAGGTCCTGTGGGCTGTCGGCGAGAAGGGCTACCAGGAGCGGGCCAAGCACCGAGGGTCCATGCAGGAGCCCTTCTGAGTCGAGGCGGGACATGGCTGCGCTCAGTCTGGCGGGAGGGGGTAGAAGGGGGAGTCTTGATGGGACTAGAGCAGCAGCTGGAATTGAGGGGGTACAGAGGAGACGAGCTTGAAAGGGGTGGGGTTTGAGACAGGGTCCACAGGCTCCTCTCTTCTCCCCCCGCCCCCACCCCAGGTCCTGGTGCCCGAGGACAGCAGCCCCGCCACGCCCCCGCCCGACCTCATTGAGATCCAGGTGGTGAAGGTGACAGACACCATCCTGGCGCCGGAGCCCCCGGACCCGGGCTCCCTCCGCTGTGCCTTGTGCCCCGCCGCCTTCCGTCTGGTCTCCGAGCTGCTGTTCCACGAACATGGCCATCTGGCCGGGGCCGCGGGCGGCGGGCGGGGCGCGGACCCCGGGCGATGCCACGTGTGTGGCCACCGCTGCCCGGGCCCCGCCAGCCTCCGCGCCCACTACAGCCTGCACACGGGGGAGCGCCCGCACCGCTGCCCGCTCTGTCCCCGCGCCTTCCGGGCGCTGGCGGCCCTGCTGCGGCACCAGCTCCGGCACGGGGCGGAGCCGGGAGCCTCCCGGAGGCCCCCCGAGGCGGCCGCGGTGGTGGCGACTCGGGGACAGGGGCCCGGGGGGCCCCCGGGGCGATCCGAGGCGGTGCTGGCGGCGGGCGCGGCCGCGGGGAAGCCGTTCGCCTGCAGGTTCTGCGCTAAGCCGTTCCGCCGCTCCTCGGACATGCGCGACCACGAGCGGGTGCACACGGGCGAGCGGCCCTACCACTGCGGCGTCTGCGGCAAGGGCTTCACGCAGTCCTCCGTGCTGAGCGGCCACGCCCGCATCCACACGGGCGAGCGCCCCTTCCGCTGCGCGCTCTGCCAGCGCACTTTCAACAACGCCTCCAACTTCCGCAAGCACCAGCGCACGCACTTCCACGGCCCGGGGCCCGGGCCCAGGGACACCGGGAGCCAGCCGGCGGCGGCGGGGGCCGAGGGGCCTGGCGCTGGGTGTGGGGCGCGGAACACGCAGGAAGAGGGGCACGGGCAGACAGCGACCATGCAGGTGAAGGTCGACTCGTAGGCTGGGCTGCAGGGGAGGGATCGGGTGGGACTGGCGGGAAGGTGAGAGAAGAGGGGAGAGCAGAAGGACAGCCACGTTTAGGGCTCCCCCAAACCCACGGGGCAGCTCCGAGTCAGAGAACGGCACCAACACAGCTCCTTGGAGGTCCAGCTAAATGCCAGGGACGCGGGCTGACCGTCTGGCCCGGCCGCCTGCTTGTTGGGTGGAGTGTGTGCACCGGACAGAGACCTCCCCAGCCCCCCGCAGGTGAACCAGGGCTGAGGGCATGGGCAGAGGCGGGGTGGATCCCAGTGTCCCGGGCCAGCCCTTCATCACTGAACCCCTGAACTGTCTTGGGGCCCAGGGTGGACCAGGATGGAATCCTTTGCCTACCTCACTGGTTGCCCTGAATATGAGAAACACCATAAGGAGACGCCATAAAGGTCTTCCATAAAGAAACTGGAGCCCTGATCGGTGCGGCTCAGTGGATAGAGCATCGGCCTGCAGACTGAAGGGTCCCAGGTTCCCAGGTTTGATTCCGGTCAAGGGCATGTATGTACTTTGGTTGTGGGCACATCCCCAGTGTGGGGTGTGCAGGAGGCAGTGGATCGATGTTTCTCTCTCATTGATGTTTCTAACTATCTCCTGTCCTCTCTGTAAAAAATCAATAAAATATATTAAAAAAAGAAAAGAAACTGGAATCCCATCACCTCAAGCCACGGGGCCCCCAAGTCATTAACGAGAGCACTTGGGCCTCCAGAATTCAGCCTGACTGGCCCTAATGACCTCGGCTCCAAGAGCTGCTGTCCCAGTCCCCGTGGTCCCCCATAACCCACCAGACTCCTCTTCCGGGACAACTAAAACCCAGGCAGCAAACGCACCCTCACCCCAGCTCCTAGAGCGTGAGCCTCGGCCCACCCCCACCCCGCCTCGGGGTTCGCTAAAGGCCATTCCGAGCTGAAGCAAACAGCTTTCTGCCTGCCCCCCCCCCCCCGCTGCCCCGGGGCCAGGGCGTGGCAGCTGTGCCAAGAAGGTGGGGCGAGGGGAGGACTTGGGAGCAGGAGGTGGGCAGCCTCCAGTCCGATCCTCTTAAAGGACTTTTGGAAGGGTTGCTCTACGTGGGTCTTGTTTAGGTTGTCTGTGTAGGGGTTGGGGGCCACACTACCGTATTGCCACCAACAGGGGACTGCAGTGGACCTTTCCCCAAACCTCCTGAGGGTGGGGTGGGCAGCGCCGGGCTACGCAGAGGTGTGTGGTGCAGCTGTGGGAGCGGGGCCAGGGGTGGTTGGCAAGACGAGGGGACCCCTGTGATCAGTATTAAGGAAGGAGAGCTGAAACTGGTTTGGCTCAGTAGATAGAGCGTCAGCCTGCGGACTGAAAGGTCCCAGGTTCGATTCCGGTCAAGGGCATGTACCTTGGTTGCAGGCAAATCCCCAGTAGGGAGCGTGCAAGAGGCAGCTGATCGATGTCTCTCATCAATGTTTCTAACTCTATCCCTCTCTCTTCCTTTCTGTAAAAAATCAATAAAATATATTTTAAAATATTTAAAAAAAAGGAAGGAGAGCCCGGATTTGCTCACACTCCTGCTCCCCAGGAAAGAGGAGAACAGAACATTCTGTTTTCCCCCAAAGCAATGCCTGCATTTCCTCCCTCTCTCTCAACCCCCGGTAGAAGCCGGGGCCTGTCACTAGAGCCTGCGCCCTCTTCCACTATGGAATCCCTTTCCAAGGCCCTGTCCCGACTCAGTGACATTCCTGAATGCTCCCTGCGCAGACCACGCCTGAGAGGCCTCGCCTGGGGATCACCCAGCAGCTGCCCAGCCTCTGGCCCTGCCTCTGCCCTCCGTCCCACAGCCGAGAGCCTCCTGCACAACCCAGGACCCCCACCCACCCGTCTCCACCCACAGCACCTCCCGGCTCTGAGGAGGGATCGCAAACCGGGTGCCTGCTCGGGCGGAGGGAAAGGAGAAGGCGGCGGGTTCCGGGAGATAGGGAGAGGGCACTGGGGCTCAGAGCTGGGGCTGGGGGGAGTGGGGACCGGTGACAGGTTGGCAAACGGCTCCTGGGCTCTGAGGGGGGCAGGCTGGGCCAACAGCATCTGCATTTCCCACAGCTCGGATTCTGTAAAACGTTTGGATTTCCAAACGCCGGTAACCAAAGCCCACATGGTGGGGGTGTTTTTCTGTTTTCCGTGTTTTTATTGACCTCAGAGAAGAAGGGAGAGGGGGCGATAGACACATCGGTGGGGAGAATCACTGATTGGCTGCCTCCTGGCCGGACCAGGAGCCGACCTGTGACCTCCCGATGCACAGCGGAGGCTCAGCCGATGAGCCGCGCCGCAGGGCTGTGTTCGGTTCTGTTTTCCTGCGTCAGCTCATCAGAATGTGTCAGGGCCTGGACCAGGCTGGCAGCAGCCAGCTTCCCGAGTCTGGGGTCATCTGAGCTCCTTCAGGATCACCTGCCCACACCCCCACCCTCCCGCACACCATACTCCAGGACAGCCACCAGGTTTGGCCAGACACGCCAACCCCGCCCCTGGCGTCCGTGGCCCTCGGCTCCTGGCCTCATGTCATGGCTCAGGAGCCGCTTTCTCGGCCTGGAAGCTGGTTTGGCCCTTGAGCCCGGTCAGGCGGCTCCCCAGGGCTCCCGGCCCGTGTGTTTGGGCGTGCTGCTCCACACCTGGGTGACCGCCGAGGCTGGGACACTGGGTCTTCGGCATTACGGCGTGATGGCCACCTTCCAGTGTGTGGTGTGTGTGGGGGGGGTTGGGGGTCAAACTAGACTCGTCCGGGCAGGCCATGCCCCCGACCCGCTTTGTCTTCGTCCCACACCGAGGCGCGTGGGGCTGCGGGGCCGGCTCTGGCCCGACCCTGCCAGCTGACCTTGGAGCCTCCCTCCTCTGACAAATGGGATACCACCTCTCACTATGAGAATCCAAACGAGGGCTGTGGAGGGCATTGGATCGCCCCCAAATTATCCTGGAGAGGCAGGCACGGTGAGCCACCTGTGCCTCCACACGAGGCCAGGCCTTTTCCTCCGCCCGGGGACAAGGGGCGTTGCCTGGCGCCCGGCAAAGCGGCAGCCGGGGCTCCGGGCACCGGGGAAGGAGTCTGGGCGGCTGGCCTTTCCGGAGAGGACTTCCCTGTCTGGGGTGTGGCGATCCCTCAGGAATACCGGGGGAGAAGTACAATCCCGGGGAAGAGTGTTCTCCCCCTCCCCTTGGCCAGCACCGAACCCTGGCTCCCGGGGGTGAGGAAGGACTCCAGGACCCTGGTGATGCGTTTATTCTCTCTGCTCTGTACAAGCCGCGTCTGCCACCCCGCCCCACCCCCACCCCACAATCTGAAAGGGCCCCCAGGCCCCCCTTGCGCCCGCCCCACTCCGCCCAAATCCCCGTGCCGCCGGAAACCCAGGGAAGGGGAAGGGCACTCCTGCCCGTCTCCACCGGAGCTTGTGCGGGGACAGAGCGCTGCTGGGCGGGCTGCTGAGGGTTACACAACGGGTCAGACGGAGGGTCAAGTTCAGTGTCAGATGGGGTGGGAGGAGGGCCAGGGGGGGCCAGGGTGGGAGACTCCGCCCGGAAGGAGGCCAGGCTGCCTGCAGTTCTGGAGGATGGAGGGAGAAACGGCGCGGAGGCGGCAGTCTGAGCGGCGGCCGGGGAGGGGCGCGTCTGGAAGGGGACTTCCGAGAGCAGTGGCTCCTGGGAAGCCACCCAGGTCAGGCCTCCTTCCCGGCCAGGGTGCCGGCCCCTGCTCCGGGGCCCGCCAGGCCCTCGGCCTTGTGCGCCAGGCGGTGTTTTTTGAGGCCGTAGGTGTTGGAGAAACCCTCGCCGCAGGAGGAGCAGCGGAAGGGCCGGCCGCCCTGGTGGGCCGCCAGGTGCTTGCGGAAGTAGCCGGGATCCTTGAAGGCCTTGAGGCAGGCGGGGCAGCGCAGCTCGGGCCGCGGGGGCTCGTGCGCCCGCTGGTGGCGCAGCACGGAGCTCAGGTAGAAGAAGCCCTTGCCGCAGTGCTCGCAGCGGTAGGCGCGCTCGCCCAGGTGCAGCCGCTGGTGCTCCAGCAGGTTGGAGCGGTAGCGGAAGGTCTTGCCGCAGGCCCCGCAGCGCTGCGGCCGCGCCACGGCGTGCAGCCGCCGGTGCTCCGCCAGGCTGGACGACTGCGCGAAGCGCTTGGCGCACACGCCGCACTTGAAGGCCCGCTCGCCGGTGTGCACCACGCGGTGCTGCCGCAGGTACCAGGAGCGCAGGAAGCCGCGGCCGCACACGCCGCACCGGTAGGGCCGCTGCTCCGTGTGGCAGCGCTGGTGGCGCATCAGCAGGGCCGCCTCCCAGAAGCGCTTGCCGCACACCGGGCAGCGGAAGCCGCGCTTCTGCCGGTGGCTGCGCCGGTGCAGCAGCAGGTCGTAGGCGCCAGCGAAGCTCTGGCCACAGAGCCCGCACCCCAGGGTCCGCCGCACCAGGTGCACGTACTTGTGCGTGACCAGGCCCAGGAAGTGCTTGAAGCTCTGGCCGCAAGTGGCGCAGCTGAAGCGCTCGGGGCCGGAGCTGGCGCCCCCGGCGCCCCCGGCCGCCCCCGTGCTGCCGGCGTCATCGCCCCCGGACACCCCTGCCAGCGCCGCCACGGCCGCCCCCACCTCCCCGGCCAGCCCGTTGTCCAGCATGCTGGCTGCCTCGACGGCGCCGCCAGGGCCGTCCGCGGGCTGCTGGCCACTGGCCGCCGGCGGGAGCAGGCGCTCGGGGGCGGCCTGGTGGACCAGCTTGTGCCACATGAGGTTCTCGATGAAGCCGAAGGTCTTGCCGCACGCGTCGCAGCCGTAAGGCTTCTCCGTCATGTGGGCTTCCTTGTGGCTCATGACGTGGAAAAGATCGGGGAAGTGCTCGCCGCAGTCCGAGCAGGCGTAGCTCAGGCCCTCGGCGGCCCCCGCGGCCGCGGCCCCCGCCCCCGGGCCACAGGCCCCGGGCGCGCCCTGGGCGGCGGGGAGGCCGGCGGCGCCGGCCAGGGCGCAGGGCAGCTGCAGCCGGTGCACCTGGCGGTGGCGCGTCAGGCTCTGCGGGTAGCCGAAGACCTTGCCGCAGAGCTCGCACTTGTAGGGGCGCTCGCGGGTGTGCACCACGTGGTGCTTGCTCAGGTGGAAGGACTCGCGGAAGCGCTTCCCGCACACCGGACACTGATGCGGCTTCTCGCCCGTGTGGATGCGCTCGTGGCGCTTCAGGGTCTCCCGGCGCCCGAAGCCGCGCCCGCAGATGCCGCAGCAGAAGGTCTTTCCGGCGCCACTGGCGGCCGTGCCACCCGCCGCGCTGGTCCCGGCGCCGAGCAGCAGAGGGTGCGCGCCCAGGAGCGGCACGGGCACGGCCCCGTACACCACGGCCGCCGCGGCCGCCGCCGCCTTCTCGGTGTCTGTGGCGGGGGCGTCGGGCGGCAGCAGGTAGGGGCCCGGGGGGAAGGGAGGCGCAGGCTGCGCCACAGCGGCCGCCGCGTCCTTGGGCGGATCGGCCACCCCGGCGGGGGCGGCGGGCGGCGCGTGCGCGGCCTTGTGGCGGAGCAGGCTCTGCGGCGCCGAGTAGGACTTGCCGCACAGGTCGCAGGGGTACACCGGCCGGGGCGCCGCCGCGCCCGCGTGCGCGGCCTGGTGCTTGAGCAGGTAGGCGGCGTCGCGGAAGGCCTTGCCGCACACCCCGCAGGGCAGGCGCAGCAGGTCGGCCGAGTGCGTCTTCACGTGGCGCTTGAGGCTCTCGCGGCGGTTGAAGCTCTTGCTGCACACGGAGCACGAGAAGGGCTTCTCCCCGGTGTGGATGATCTGGTGCTGGTGCAGGTGGCTGGGCTTCTTGAAGACCTTCCAGCAGAGCGGGCAGGCGAAGGGGCCCTCGCCGCCACCCGCAGCCGGCGGGGGAGGGGGCGCCCCCACACCGGCCGGGGCGCCAGGGCCCGCGTTTCCGTCTACGGAGGCGGCGGCGGGGGCGGCGGGCGGGGGCGGAGGGCCCGCAGGGATCGAGGGGGGCACCCCGGCGGCGGTGGCGCCGGGGGGAGCGGGCAGACCCAAGGGCGGGAGGGCCACACCCGGCTGCGGCGGGACCCCGGTGGCGGGCGGCGCGTCCTTGTGGCAGCGGCGGTGGCGGATGAGGCTGGAGACGTGGTTGTAGGTGCGGCCGCAGACGCCGCACTCGTAGGGCCGCTCGCCCGAGTGCACCAGCATGTGCTGCACCAGGTGCGAGGACTGCTTGAAGGACTTCTGGCACACGCCGCACGGGAAGCGCCGCTCCATCAGGTACTTCAGCCTCCGGAAGTAGCCCTTGTCGTCCTTGGTGGGGTCGCAGGGCGCCCCCGCGACGGGTCCCGGCGGGGTCTGCGCCGGAGCGGGGAGCGGCCCGGGGGTCCCGGTGGCAGTGGCCAACCCCGGCGTCACCCCGGGCCCCGAGGCGGGTCCTCCCCGTTTCAGGTTCCCAAACAGGTGCTGGTGTCCCGAGAGGTCCACGATGCCCCACTGCGGGGCGGGGAAGGCAGCGTCAAAGAGGGGGGGCGGGGGCGCCCCGAAGGCGGGCGGCAGAGGGGGGTCAGGCTTCTTGGCTTGGGAGGAGGTCGAGGAAGAGGAGGAGGAAGAAGAGGAGGAGGAGGAAGACGAAGGCGTCTCGGCCTTGGGCTTGAAGGCGGCCTGGGGCGGGTAGTCGTACTGGGGCGGTGGGGGCTGTGGCGGCGGCTGCGGCGGGGGTCCCGGGGTGCAAGGCAGGGCGGCCACCGCCTTGGCGTGCTCCCCGTACAGCTCCATGGGCTCGAAGCGCTGGTGGTTGAGGAACTCCAGGAAGTCAAAGGGGTAGCTCTGGAAGTGCACCCCGTCCTCGCCCCCGATGCCCGCGCCCCCCGCGCCGCTGCCTGCGGCGTTGGCCTCCATCTCAGCCGGGCGGGGGATGCGAGACCTTGCGGAGAAAAGGGTGCAGCTGAGCATCAGGCGGGCGCAGGGCCTCCACCCTCAAAGGGGTGTGTCCATTGAGGCCCACCCCCACCCATCTTCTCCAGGACCTCACACTCTCCGTCCCCCACGCCCTGGGCCCCCAGTACTGCGGCAGGCCCCTGCGCTCTCTCGGGCCCAGACCCTAATCCTCCCACGCCTCCGGCCTCAGTCCCCAGGTTCGGTGCGATGGTAACTATCGTTACTCTGAGTGGTTAAGGGGTGCCTCCGGGGCCAGACTTGTCCCTAAGCTGTGTGACCATGGGCCATTCCCGACCCTCTCTGGGCCTGGATTTCCTCCTCCGCAGATGAAGGCGACAAAGCACAGCCCCACTTCCCGGGGCTGCTGGGCGCACCCAGGATCTAACGGCCCCACGCCGCTCAGGGGTGGTCCCGGCACCGGAGCTCGGTACCGGGAGGCAGCACGGTCATCGCTGTGGCTCCTGGTGGGACAGAGCCTGCACCAGCCCAGGACCCGGGACGGAGACGGTGTCATGCAAGCAGAGAGGGAGGGCAGGCTGGCACCCGGAAACCCAGCAGAGTGGGGTTCTGCTCCCATCTCCTCCGTCTCCCCACTTCTGAAGGGGCGGTAGCCCCTAGAGTGCAAGGGGCGTCAGGGGGCTGACGTAGCACTGACTCGCAGGGCGCACTGGGTCCCGAGAGCTGTCTGTACGTCAGTGACGTCACTCACCTGGGCGGAGGCTACGGCAGCCGCTCAAAGAACCCCTTCCTGCCCCCTCCAAGTGGCAGCCAATCTCTGGGTACCCCCTTTACAAGACTTTTCATTCCAGACTGCAGCTGTCCATGTCTGCCTCTCTTCCCGCCTGCCCCCAGCTCCTCCCATTGATCCTTGAGCCTCGGCCCTACCCAGGGCCCCACAAACACCTCCACCAAGCAGGACGAGCCAAGGTGGGCCAGCTTCTTGGCCTGGCTCTGAGCCTTAGCCCCGAGGTAGGATCAGCGGGCCCACCCAAGGAGGGCCTGACCATCCACCCATCCATCCATCCACCCGCTAGCCCTCCCCGCTCAGGGGAAAGGTGAGTACCTCCTCCCCCACTCACTCCCCCCCACAACCCAGGTGGTATTTTTAGCCAGCAGCTCCGGGTGTCCCTGGAGGGGACCCAGCATCCCATGTCCTTCACACCCTCTGGCTTGGCTCATCTCCGGAAGGAGCAAGGCGTGGCTGGCGTGGGAGCAGGAGCCTGGGTGGACGCTCAGTAGGGAGACAGGCTGGAGTGGCAGGTGGGCGCGGAGGAAGCAGAGGGGGAGGAGAGGGGTCTGGGGAAGAAGCCACAGCTGGGCTCACCTCGATCAGGGTGCCTTACTAACGGCTACGCTGACCTGGCACTTCCTGCTGCCCCTCCCCCCCCTTCTGAGCAGGTGGCGCAGGGGAACTCAGTGAACCCCCACAACCCTACAGGACTGCCACACAGGGACCACGATCTTTCCACCTGACAAATGAGAAGACAAGGCACAGAGAGGTCAAATGGCTAGTCCAAGGTCACAGAGTGAGTCTGTGACCGGACCCACTCCCTCCTCCAGTAGGGTTGGTCCCTGAGGTGGAGGAAGTGAGGGGTGGAATGGGGGTGTTCTGTGGGTTACGTGGGAGCAGGAGGCGGGCGCCCTCCTGAGCAGACAGAACAGTGATGGGGCCAGCCTGTGCCCTCTGCCTCATATCTCAAGACTCTTCCCTGCCTCCGTCCATCAGGCCTCTGCTCTGATGTCACCTCCACCTCAGCACTGGCTTTCTAGCCCCTGTCCCACTACATTTTATCATCATGGTCATGGCCACCGATTTACTGAGCCTATTTCACCTGCCCTGTTTGCCATCTGGCCTTCACACCTCACGGCCAGAGCTGGCCTGCCTTGTTAGCCCCTGTGCCCCGGCACCTGGCACAGCATGGGTGCTCCATAAATATCTGCTGATGTGTGGGAATGAAACAGCACCCTCCTAAGCCACCGGTGGGTCCATGAAGAAATCTCTAGGGAAGTTAGATGCATAGAAACACAACACACTTAGGGGGGTGCAGCTAAAGCAGTGCTCAGGGGTAAATGTATAGCTGTACATGTCTCTACTGATCAATATTTGTGGAATGAGTGAAAGGATGAGACTAAGATGACCAGAATTCCCGCCTAAAGGGAGGGGAACATTTACAGCATCTGAACTGATATTGAGGTGGGTCCCCAAGAGAAGGAATCAAGGGTGGTGATGTTCTGAGGGCAAGTGGGTCAGAGAGGAGCAGGGGGAGTTCCTGGGGACAGAACTAACAAGGCTCATGATTATTCCACAAGATATGATAGACATTTCCACTTTCAGGGCCTCCCTCCCTCCTCACGGAGCCTAATTTATTTTGTTAATCCTCACCCAAGGGTATTTTCCCATCAATTTTTAGAGAGTGGAAGGGAGGGGGACACACACACAGAGAAACTGATGGGAAAGAGACACATCAATGGGTTGCCTCCTGCACTCTCCCGACCAGGGCCGAGGATTGAGCCTACAACCAAAGTGCATGCCCTTGCCCAGAACTGAACCCAGGACCCTTGAGTCTGCCGCTGACACTCTATCCACTGAGCCAAACCGGCTAGGGCACATAGTTGACTTTCTAAGAGGAGAGGTATCAGGGGAGGGTTTCCTGCAGAGGGATGATGAGGGAAGGGTCTCAAGTACTAGTAGGTCCATGGCAACCAGTCACAGTCACACAGCTCATGTTTATTGTTTGACCAGATGGACAGGATGTACCACAACAGTCCGGTGCCATTACTGGTCCCATAAGTGGGGAAACAAAAGAAAGGGGCGCCGAGACCGGTTTGGCTCAGTGGCTAGAGCGTCGGCCTGTGGACTGAAGGGTCCCAGGTTCAATTCCGGTCGGGGGCATGTACCTTGCTTGCAGGCACATCTCCAGTGTGGGGCCTGCAGGAGGCAGCTGATCAATGTCTCTCTCTCATCGATGTTTCTGATTTTCTGTCTCTCTCCTTTCCTCTCTGTAGAAAATCAATAAAATATATTAAAAAAAAAAGAAAGAAAGGGGAAGCTGTGTTCCAGGGTCAGACAGCCAGTCAGGGGAAAGCAGGCTTCGATTCCAAGACCTGTGGGCACTCCCCTGCCACAAGCTGCTTTAGGACAACATACTAGTCTACCTAATAAAAGAGCAACATGCTCATTGACTGTGCCTTCATGACACCCATCGAGCCAATCAGGCGGGAGTATGCAAATCAACCCAACAAAGATGTGGGTTAATTTGCATATACAGACGCCCAGTGGTTGGGGCCAGGGCCGGATGCTTGCATGGTTGCCATGGCGATGCAGGCACTCCATACTGCCCCAGCCCCTTCGGGGTTCTGGGCAGCGTCCGAAGGTGGAAAGGCAGCCCCAGCCGGAGCAGAAAGGCGGCTCGGCGCCGGGCCAGAGCGGGAGGCAGAGCCGGCAGCCAGGGGAAGGAAGGCCCATCTTGCATGAATCTTCGTGCGTCGGGCCTCTGGTTTGTCAATGACGATAATGGTAACATCTAGTAGCACGTGACGCTGAACGAGAGCTCTCTACACACCAAATACATGTCTACGTCCTTCAGAGCGTCCACTCAATGAGTCTTCCTGGCAATCCTAGCAATGGTGCCAACCATGAACTGTTTCCCGGCGGGAGAGGCCGAGGGCTAGAGAGGCCAATGGGTCTCTTGAGGTCACACCACGCACAGGGTGCAGGGCCAGGGCTTCCAGGCAGGCAGTGGGCTCCTCCCCACGACATGCTGCCTTTCAATGCTGCTTCCAAAGCAGGTCCCACTCCCCGCTACACTCCAGTACGCCGTCTCAGCCACTTCCCGACGGCCGGCCACCACCGGCTCTACTGCGCCAAGTGCCGCGCGTGTCCCGTGTGGCTGTCTGAACTGAACTTCAGGACAGACTCACATGGCTGTTTGTAGGCAGGAGGACCACGGCCAAACCATGTCCCTCCTCTGCTGAACCCCTGCGGGGACCCCATGTCACGCACAGGCCCTGTGCTGACCTGCACGGCCCCCAGCCTCCCGGCTGCTCCTGCAGGGTGCCAGCCGCATGCCCGCCCCGGGCCTTTGCACTGGATGCCGCTTCTGCCCGGAACGCTCTGACTCACCCCCCAACCACCTGCACATCTTCACTCAAATGCCATCTTCCCAGTGACCCCGGGAACCTATCGCCCGGGTCAGCAGCCCTCCCGCCCGCTGCACCCTCTCCCTGCCACCCACTAGTAACCGGGCACTCTGCCCCCTCCAGAAGCGGGAGGGGCTCCATGCACACAGGATGTTTACCGTGTTCTGGTCACTGCTCTATTCCCAGGACCCGGCACATGCCTGTCTCCAAAAGACCGTCAGTGAGTGAGAACGGGGCTGGAAGAAGGGAGCGGTTTAACCGCTCAGCCACAGGAGCACCAGCCTGCTAACCGTTCATTCTTGGGGGGAGGAGCTCAGAGCGACGCCCAGGGTGGGCCCAGTGGTCCTGAGGGAGCAGTAACTTCAGAAGCACAAGACGATGACAGGAAGTTTTGGAAAGAGGCTCTTACCACCCCCGAACGCCGCCGTCCGGAACACCACGCCCTCGCCCTGCCGTCTTCCTTCACGCGGGCGTGTTTTATCAGCGCCTACCCCGGAACCAGCACGCGCACCCGAGGACAAGAGGTCCCGTCTAGTTTGTTCTCTGCTGCATACCCAGTGTGCACCCAGTAGGTGCTCATTAAACAGCACCTACTGCGTGCACACTGACAAGTGAACAGACGAGTGAATACACTCTGGGCTTGGTAGAAGGGACATAGGCCAAATAACGGTTCACAATGGCCTCGCCGCCACGGCTCTCTCAGACCTCACAGCCTCTCCCTCGCTCCCCACAATCACAGCCTACAACAGCCCCCCAAGCTTCGCATGGCGAAGTGGGCTCTGCGCATTCAGGCTGCCGCTCGGAAGGAACTGCCAGGCTCTCAGAAAGCACAACTGAGCAACTGATCATGCTCCTTCCCTTGTTTTCCATCTGCCCGACCAGACAGCAAACCCGCAGGAAGGCACTCCCTCCGCGGCTGCAGGGGGCCCAGAACCCAGCACACGCTTCCGACGGCGTGAGACTGGGGAGCCTGGGGCCGCCTCGGGCGGAGGATGGAGGAGGAGCCGCTGAGAGGTGGGCGCTGCCCTGTGGGACAAGGACCAGATGGGCCGGGAGCAGGACGGGGGCAGGACGGGGGCAGGACGGGGAGCAGGACGGGGAGCAGGACGGGGGGCAGGACGGGAGAGCGCGGCCGCTGCTACCTGAGGAGGGAGGGTCGGTGCCGGCAGGGGCATTCTCCCGGGAGGGCGGGAGGGGGCGGGAGGAGGCGGGCGATAAGAAGGCACTCTGGGCGGCGGACCACGAGAGTATTTTTACACACGAGCGGGTGGTTAGGAGTTTGGGGAGCTGCGTGGGGCAGAGGTAACGGGGGCGTTCCGTTATGAGGCACCACGCAGCCCTCTTTGGTGGCAACCTCTAGGGTCTACTCAGGGGGCTCGGCTGGCTGTCGGCGCGGAGGCAGCGCTGCAGCCTGGGGGCCGCCCGGGGGAGGGCCGCCGGGCCGCGCAGGAGCTGAGAAAGCAGCCTGGGGCGCGACACGAAAGAGGCGCTGGGCCGCCGTCCTACGCAGGAGCGCCAGTGAGGCAGGCATCGGGGTGCTCTCGGGGGGACCCTGGCGTGGGCCCCGCGCGAGCGGCACTGATGGGGACGTTCTGAGGGGCAGAACGGGCCTGGGCGGGACCCCCCGCCCCCGCTGTCCCCGGGCCTCCAGGTCACGCGCCCCGTCACTCACCGGCGCCGGGGGTCTCCGCCGGGAGGAGGCCGAGGAGGCGGAGGAGGCGCCGCTGCGCTGGGGAGACCCGAGGGCCTGACCGGAAGTGCCGCCTCCTCCCCCTCCCCGGCAGCCCCGCGCCGCCCGCCTGCCCGCCCGCCCGCCCGGAAACGGAAGTCGCGTTCGTCTCGGAGGCGCCGGCGTGGAGGAGCTAAAAGAGGAGGCGGCGGCGGCCGGGAGAGGGAAGTGCGCTTGCGCGCTAGCCTGTGGGGCGGAGGGGACGCGGGCCGGGAAAGCCTAGCCCACTTCCGGTGAGCGACCTGAGCAAGTGCGCCTGCGCGGTGAGCGCCCGCTACTTAGGGCACCGCCCACACCCCTGGTAAGTGGGTTAAGCCACGCCCACCGCGTAGATCTCACGCTTAAGCCCCGCCCCGAGCTGAATTATTTTTCAGAGCTTCATTATAATAAGCCCCCCTCCCAACATCTCAAAATGCGTCCTTCTGGCCTTGGTCCCCCTAATCTTCTCCAGTTCATCCCCACCTCCAAGACCCAACTCTCTGGAAGTCCACCTATTCCTCTTAAGCTCCGCCCTCACGGCTTCTTAGGCCAAATCACTCCCTTACTGAAGCCCCGCCCCCAGCTCCCTGGCATATAAACTCCATCTCTCTCTCCCCGTTTCAATGTGATCTTTGTGCGTCGGCCTTTTCTAACACATTCTCTTGAGTCAGTAGTCCTCAAGCTGTGGTCCCAAGACCAGCAGCAGCGGCAGCACCCGGGAAATGGTTAGAAATAGACATTCTCAGATCCCCTGCTCCAGCATCTCTGAACCAGAAACCCTGGGCGCGGGAACTTCGTTATAAGAGACAGAAGTCACAGCGAGGTCAGGGACGGAATAGGGAAGACAGTAATGCCGTAACAGCTGAGGATGGTAATACTTATCATGGTCACTTCATAACGTATAGAAGTACCGCACTGCTTAACGGACCTGACACTACTGAGTGTATGTCAACTATAACTCCACTAAGAAACGAAGTGAAATGCCCGCCAGGTATGGCTGATGCAGGCTGCAGTCAGAACCACAGCTTTATGGCACTGGCCCTGGCCCTTATATATTTCTGCCCCCAGCAGCTCTGCCTAGTTCTATTGGGCCCATCCGGCTAAGCTCCCCCTCTCTCAGGGACTCCCTCAGTCCCTCCTCTTAGGTTCCCCCTCTCCCCTTTGGCCTGAACAGCAGTCATGCCCCTGCCCCCCGGCACGCACACACCTTCCTCTATTTCCCCTTGAAGCCCCTCCTCTCAGCTAAACCCTATCCCTTTCCCTCACTGCACAGCCCCTACGCCAGTGTAAGCACCACTCCAGCTCATACATACATCGCTTCTCCCAAGCCTCACCCACCACTGGCACCTCCGAGCCCAGTGAGCCTAGCTGCTCAGTCCCCACCCCTCCAGGCCACACCCCTTCCCTACCTACACCCTAGCAAAGCTGTCAGTTCTAACCGCTACTATCAGCTCAAGTTTTCCTTTGCAAAGGCGCTCAGGGGAAAGGGATGGGGCAGAGTGGTGGCTGCAGGATTTCCAGGAACCTGGCTGCACTGGGGGAGGGCGGGCCTGGAGCCTCGCCAGCACAGAAGGTTCAATGTTTCGCTTAGAGTGGGTGTTCAGGGGCGTGAGCTGGGGTCTGCTGGAGGCGGGAGAGGGGACAAAGGCAGCCGCCAAGCCACTTCTTTATCACCAGGTTAAAGGCACGTGTCACCGAGTCCTCCCACATCCCGTGCACTCCCATGGGTGGGGCAGAGGGCAGCCCTGGCCAGTGTGGCTCAGTGGGCTGAGTGCCGCTCCATGCACCCAGAGGTCGCCGGTTCGGTTTCCGGTCAGGTCACATGCCTGGGTTTGGGGCTTGACCCCAGTTGAGGGCGGGAAGGAGGCAACCAATCCAGTTTCTCTCCCTCCCCCTTCCTCTCACAAGACAAAGAGAAGCAGAGGAAGGCCAGGCCTCGCACCGTCACTGAACACACAGGGAGCCGGAGGCAGTGATTTATTTCTGTGGCCCCTGCGGTCAAGGGCCTGCAAGTCCGGGAGAAGGTGGCGGAAGGCAGCAGGGCCCACTGGAAGTTGGGGTCCTCACCCGCAACCCCCTCCCGCAACAAGAATCCCCCCAGACAGGAGGGTGTCTGGGCTGCACGACCCAGGCGCAGCACCAGCTGGACCCCCAGCTCTGAACCTGGCTGGGGGCCCGGGTCAGGCCAGCTCCTTTCCCTCTGGCTCTTCCTCCCCTTCCCCGGCCCCTCCTGTGGCCAGGATGCCCTCGTGGTCCCACGGTAGCTCAGGCTCTGGGTCTGGGGGACACGCAGGGGCCCCCATGGTCTCGGGGTGCTTGCGTTTGGCATGGCGCCTGAGCGAGTTGGCCTCCGTGAAGCGCATCCGGCAGACGGGGCACTGGTAGGGGCGCTCCCCGGAGTGCACTCGGTGGTGGTGCGCCAGCTCGCCCGCCTCCCGGAAGCGGCGGGGGCAGAGCTGGCAGCGGAAGGGCCGCAGGCCCGTGTGGATGTTGCAGTGCCGCCGCAGGTGGCTGGACCGCTTGAAGGTCTTGCCGCAGTCCTTGCATTCGTGCGGCTTCAGCTCCGAGTGCGAGATGCTGTGGCGCTCCAGGTCCGAGAGGTAGGGGAAGGCCCGCAGGCACACAGGGCAGAAGTGGGGGGTCTTCCGGGGGCCCGAACCCTCGGGCCCGTCGGCCACGGCCCCTTCTGAGACGGTGTAGGGCACACCCTGGTCATCGATCAGCAGGAGGCCGTTGCCATCGCGGCCGCCGCCGCTGCAGCCGCCCACGGGGGCGGTCACCCCGTGCGCCAGCGGGGGCTCCTGCCCGGACTTGGGGGGGCGGCCCCGCTTGCGAGGGGGGCAGGCCTTGAGCCTCTGATTGGAGGAGGTGGCCCCTCCTCCCGGACGCTCAACCGGGCGGCCCCGGGGGACAGAAGAAGGTAAGGCCAGAGGTTTCTCTTCCTCCCCGGGCAAAGGCGAAGGCAACGGGTCTGGGCTGGGGGTGTCCATTGAGCAGTGGAGGACCTGGGTCTGGGTACTGGAGCCGGGCTACGGGGAGAAAGGGGGCAGCCGTCAGTGCAGGTTAGGTCTGGAGCGCCCCTGGTTCCCTGAGACCTCGCCCATCCCTCTGTCTGCGACTCGAGACCTGGGCATGGCTGACATTCACTGGGATGCAAATGGTCGCCACGCTGGGAAGGAGAAGGACAGGATAATTCTGTGCCAGCGGGTCCACAGGCACGGCCCCGAGCCCCATCCCTGCGCCCCAGGCCTCCCTACCCCCTGCCATGGATCACGAAGTTCAAGGTCAAGGTGAGCCAAAATAAAGAAAAATCTTCAAGGGAGGGCGAGAGTCCAGCTGAGGGAACAGGCCGGGACTGCGATCCTCAAAGCAGAGCGCCCCGCAAACGCCAGAGCTACAGGCCCGGGAATGTTTTGTGTCCCGCTCTTGACCGGAGAGGTGGGAGGGCCTGGGCAGGACCGGCAGAGAGGCCGTGCTCCCAGGGGCTGTCTGACCCCAGCAGCGGGTGCGGAAATGCACTGGAGTCTAGTCTCCGGAGGCTGATGTTCTGGGTTTGACTCCTGAGTCTGTCACTGTCTGTCTGTGTGGCTCTGGGCCAGGCGCGCACTTTCCGGGGCCTCCGTTAGGCTTCTGCGAAAGAGGACGGGTCCCGCCGCCTCCTGGGGGCAGGCCATGGGGTGACTCACAGCAACGACTCAGGACACTGCATCGGGAGACATTGGCCCTCGAGGAAGGTCACCGTCACCCCCGCTTGGCAAATGGGGGGAACCCGGGCACGGGAGAGCCACGTCAGCTGCCCGAGCTCCCTCTGCTAGGAAGGGGCCGAGCCAAGACTGAGACACGAGGACCCAGCCCGGGAGGGAGAAGAAAGGGTCTCGGGGCCGAGGGGACATCATGGGGTCGGCCGGCCCTGGGAAGTGGACATGGCGGGGCCGTCCGCGGACGCACAGTAAGGACACGGTGAACTACCCCGCCGCCCGCAGCAGCAGCAGCAGCAGCAGCAGAGCCGGGGTGTCCCGAAGCGGAGGGCTGGGGTGGGGGGTAAGGGGAGCACAGCTGCAGTGAGGAGCAGGGGCTGCAGGTGTCACTGCGACCCGGGGAACAGGCGCACAGATGGCGGGGCAACCGCTTCTCCAGAATCCCACGCTGCGCTCCGGTGAGGGGGCCGGAGGACCACCACCGGCTTTGGGGTGGGACGGTGTCCCGACCCTCGCCCACCGCCAGCCCCGGGCGTGCGGGGCGAGAAGGGAGGGCGGGCGAGACCCGCGGGGCCGGCCAATGAGCGGCGCCGGGCAGCAAGCAGCCGGCGAGGCGCCGGGAAGGGGGTCTGCGCGCGCGCGCCCGGCTGGCTCCACCGGGCGCGCGAGGTCGGCGAGCGCACGCCGCCCCGAGCGCGGGAGCAGGAGCAGGTGCGGGGGGCGCGCTCCCGGCGCGCGCGCCCCCTCCTCCCCTCCCCGCCCCCCGCCCGGACCCCTCCTCTCGGGTACCTCATTTGCATGCCGCCCGGGGGCTCGCGAGTGTGCGCGCGCGGGGGGCGACCAGGCCGACGCGTGGGAAGGGGCGGGGGCGAGGGGGCCCGTCCCCTGACGGCGCGCGCGCGCGGCGGCCCCGCCCCGCGGAGCGGCCCTGGAGGCCCCGCCCACTGCCCCCGCCCCGCCCCGGTCGGACCCGCGGCCGCTGCGAACAAAGGGTCGCTCACGTCCGCGCCTGCCTGCCCCGCGCCCTCGCTGGCCCCGAGCGGAAAGTAACCCACGCACACATGACAACCAGGTAGAGACGCCTTCCCTCCCACACAACGCCCCGTCGGGGGCCAGTGAAACACAGGGAACCGACAGGATGAGGAGCGGGAAAATGGCTGCTCCTGCCCGAAATGAACATGGCGCCTGGTCAGCTTCGCAGCCGCCCGGAGGGCTGAGGGCAAGATGGGGCCCGCGCTCTCCGCCTCCTCTCTCCGCGGCCCGCGGGCTGGGATGCCTCGTTTCTCCTGATGCACCGCCGACATGCCCGCCAGGCGGGGCCTGAGGCTGCAAACAGGGGCTCAGGTCTGCCCTCATCTGCGCGGCCACCCGCCGGCGGCGACCCCGCGCCGAGGAGCCGCACGCCCAGCCTGTTGCCCTTAGTCTGTATGGCGCAGGGTCACCCCGAGTCCCGCCCCTCCTCCTGCCCTCACCCAAGATGGCGCCTACCTGGCTTCTCTAACTGCTGGCGCTGGGAAAGGGACGGGAAAGAGGGAGAGGGGCGGGCGGCTGGGAGGGGGAGGCCAGGAAGGCGGCAGGGAGGGGGAGTGCGGGGGAGAAGGGAGCCGAGGCGGAAGTCGAGGGGCCCCCCGGGTGGAAGTGACGCTGCCCCCGCTGCCCAAAATGTCGGCGCCCAGAGGGAGGTGTAAGTAATTAAAGAGGAAAGCCGACTGACTTTCCTGGCCTCCCGGGGTCGCCCCAGGGCTCCCGAACCCCCGCGCCGTACCTGCGAGGTGCACTCACCCGGCCCTGGGTCCCGCCGGACTTGCCCCCGCCCCGGGTGCCCCGGGCCCGCACCTTTGGGGGGCGGGGGGAGGGGCACAAAGACCAGTTCTGTGGGCCTGGGTCTTTGGAGGGGACTGGGGAGGGGGGCCGGCCCCGCAGGCGACTGGGCGGGGAGGGGCGGGGCTTGATGGCGGCGGGGGCGGAGCAATGACCGGGAGGTGCCCTGTGGGCGGGGCTTATAGCGCTGCTGGGCGGGACTTGGAGGGAGCTGGGTTGGGGTGGGAGGGGCTCCGGGAAAGGGGTGGGCTTTTATAAAGGGGCGTGGTTTAGTGGGGCTGGTTGGAGGGTCCTAATGGGACTGAGTGGGAAATGAGGCTCGATATGGAGGTGGGAGGAGCTTAGAGCAAAAGGGGTGGAGTTTGTCCCGGGGTGTGTCTTAGAGAAAGTGGGGTTTAGGAGTGTAATTTGGGGAGCCTTCGTGGAGATAGCAAGCAAAAAGAGTTTCAGTTGGTTTTATCCCAGGACTGTTCCTCACAGAAGAGTGGGAGGAGCTCACATGGGAGTTTAGAGGGGCTTGTCAAGGAATAGAAGAGGATCCTGGAACAGTGGGAGGGGCTATGAGCGAGTGGGCGGGGCCTGGGCACCGATAGGCGGGGCTTAGCCACAGTGGGCGGGGCTTACAGAAGGATAGGAGTCTTTGCAAAGAGAGGGTGAGATTTAAAAACACCCAGTGGGTTAGAGGCTGCTTGGAATGATTAAGGAGATTGGCAGATGAGTAGGGGAAGGGTTTCTAGGGGAGTGGGCGGGGCTTAAAGAGAGTAGGCGGGGCCCAGGTGGGAGAGGCTCCCAGGGCACTGGATCTGGTCTGTGAGTCTCAAGAGCCCAAGCAGGGTGGGCTAATGGGAGGTGCCTCGCTGACCTTCCCTCCATGTCTCCCCTGCTCCAGAGATCCCCCACGCGCCGCTGCCCTCACGCCTCACCACCATGGATGACGCCCCGCTGCCAGCGCCCCCTGTCCCTGCCCCGGCCCAGGCCCCAGCGCCGCCCGCCGCCCCCCGCGTTCCGTTTCACTGCAGTGAGTGCGGCAAGAGCTTCCGCTACCGATCGGACCTGCGGCGCCACTTCGCGCGTCACACGGCTCTCAAGCCCCACGCGTGCCCGCGCTGCGGCAAGGGCTTCAAGCACAGCTTCAACCTGGCCAACCACCTGCGCTCGCACACGGGCGAGCGGCCCTACCGCTGCTCCGCCTGCCCCAAGGGCTTCCGAGACTCCACCGGCCTCTTGCACCACCAGGTGAGTCCCCTGCAGGCTGGCCCGGCGGCCTCCCGGGCCGGACCTGGCCTGGGAGCCCCAGCTCCACTCTGGGCACCAGGGAAAACGCTCCTCTCTCTCCCTCCTTTCTGGTCAAAGCGCCCTGGCCAGTCAACGTGGGGGGTTCTCTTTCCGTCCCCACCTGGTTATGGGTTGGCGGCAAACATTCATCGGACATGCGCCCCATCTATAGGTTCCTCTTCTCATCCATCCGCTGGCCATCCTCCCCACCACCACCTCCACACCCTGCCACACGCCAGCACCTGCAATCTTGTATATATGGTTCCCTTGCCTGTTGTTTTGTTTTTTAAATGTTTTTATTGATCTCAGAGAAGAAGGGAGAGGGGGAGAAATAGAAACATCAATGATGAGAGATAACCATAGATTGGCTGCCTCCTGCACGCCCCCCCCCCCCACTGGCGATCAAGCCTGTCACCCCAGCATGTGCCCTTGACCGGAATCGAACCTGGGACCCTTCAGTCCGCAGGCCGACGTTCTATCCACTGAACCACACCAGCTAGGGCTTCCTTGCCGTTTGAAAAGACAGATTTACCACGTATGTACTTAGCTCTTAAATTCGGCGATCATCTATTGAGAGCTTCCTCTGCTTCCAACACTGGGGTCGCCCCAGGGAAATCAGTGAAGTCGGAGGAGCGTTTGGAGAACTTACATCGCACAGGAGGCAAGCGCACAGGCCAGAGCGTCCTGAAGGGGGAGGAGTGCTGGGAAGGGGTTGAGCAGCAGTGAGCCAATGTGCAGGAGTGAAGAGGGGAGAGCGGTGGGCCGCCAGGCCAGGTGCCCGCAGGTGGGGCCCGGTGGCATTGGAGACCAGGGCATTGGCAGGCACCCACCGTGGGAACAGCATCCCAGGCAGAGGGAACAGCAAGTGCAGAGGTCGAGAGGCGGATGGAGAGCTTGTTGTGGACAAGAAAGGGATGGGAGACCTTGTGGTTGGGGCGGGGGGAGAGGGGCCAGCCTGGGTCAGAGCAGAGGAGTGCGGGGAAGGGAGGGCAGGCAGTGGCGGAGGCGTGTACCCCTCGGCTGTTGAGAGGAGTGGGGTTTTGGTCTGTGGGCCAGACCCTCACACTACAAGGTTAAGGTTATCGCTGGCCTGGCCTTATCCCCTCCTCTGTCCCGTGGTATCTGCCTTGGCTTCAGACTTCATTCTGGCTGTGATCCCAACTTTCTTCTCTCTCTCTCTCTCTCTCTCTCTCTCTCTCTCTCTATATATATATATATATATGTGTGTGTGTGTGTGTGTGTGTGTGTGTGTGTTTCTTTATTGATTTCAGAGAGGAAGGAAGAAGGAGAGACAGAAACATCCAGGATGAGAGAGAATCATTGATGGGTTGCCTCCTACACACTCCCTACTGGGGATCAAGCCCACAACCCAGGCATGTGCCCATGGCCGGAATTGAACCCGGGACCCTTCAATCCACTGAGTTAAGCCAGCTAGGGCGATCCCAACTTTCCAAGTGGTCTTACTACCTCTGTCTCCCCATCATGCCCAGCCCCTGTGACCTGGAGCTCCCCACCCCCCCTCGCCTCCCCCACATACATTAAAATCCCTGATCCTTTTTAAAAATATGTATATCTTTTATTGATTTTTTATGAAGAGGAAGGGAGAGGGATAAAGAGTTAGAAACATCGATGAGAGAGAAACATCCATCAGCTGCTTTCTGCACGCCCCTTACTAGGGATGTGCCTGCAACCAAGGTACATGCCCTTGACTGGAATCGAACCTGGGACCTTTCCGTCCGCAGGCCGATGCTCTGTCCACTGAACCACGCCGGTTTCGGCTAAAATCCCTTATCCTTAACTTGATGTGACATTCACAGCTGTCTGAGGTCTCACCCCTGCCCACGAGTTGGTTATAATTCAACTGAGCATTTATCGAGCACCTACAGTATACAGGCTCCATAGGGAAAATGAGAGAGAGAGAGAGAACACGGAAACAGCCCACCCCCTTGGTGGCCTCCCAAGTCAGGAGTCCAGTCATTGAACAACCAGGCTGGTCAGCGTACCTCACAGCTGAGACCCCGGCCCAGAGGGTGCCGTGGTCCGAGGCGAATACCGAGCCGTGAAGTGGTCTGGGTTGGGGATGGGGCCAAGGGTGGTTTCTCAGGGGTAGCACACCCCCCATTCTTTAGGCCCCATGCTCCTGGCAGACATGATTAATCCAGCACCGCACTCTTATCCAGCCTGGGAGTCCTCCCCCCAGCTCTCCAGGCAAACCCTACCAATCCATAGGGCTCGAGACTCCAAGCCTGCGTCTGTTATTCCAGGACTCCTAAATAAACTCCAAGGGGCCCCAGCCAGTGTGGCTCAGCGGATAGAGTGTCAGCCCGTGGACCAAAGGGTCCCGGGTTTGACTCCGGTCCAGGGCACGAACCTTGATTGCAGGCTCCTCCCAGGCTGGGGCCCTGGTTGGGGCTCGTGCAGGAGGCCACCAGTGGATGTGTTTCTCTCACATCGATGTCTGTCTCTCCCTCTCTCTCTTCCACTCTCCCTAAAAATCAATGGAAAAACATTCTCGGGCCCTGGCCGATTTGGCTCAGTGAATAGAGTGACAGCCTGCGGACTGGAAAGTCCCTGGTTCGATTCCGGTCAAGGGCATGTGCCTTGGTTGCGGGCACATCCCCAGTGGGAGATGTGCCAGGGACAGCTGATCGATGTTTCTGTCTCTCTCTCTTCCTCTCTGTAAAAAAATCAATAAAATAATTTTTTTTAAATAAAAATATTCTCAGGTGACGATTAACAACAACAAAAGACCTCAAGGGCCATCTCAGCAGAGACCTGTGTGAGGCCTGGCCTCCCGCAGCCGCCTGGCCGCACTCCCAGTGCTGCCCAGCCGCACGAGGCTGGCGGCCCCCTCGGACAGCACACATCGCGTCTGACCAGACGGTCCTGCTCTGAAAACGAGAGCAAGCGTGTCCAACTCACAGGCTCCCACAGGCCATAACATTTAAGCTATGTAGGTACAAAAAACAAAAGCTTCCATTCCCCTAGGAATGTAGGTTTATGTGGACAGAGATGTGCTCAATGCAGAGGGCTGAAATAAACGAGTCCTCGTTCCCATAAAGTAACAGAACATTTTAATAAAAATGAATTTTCTTCTTGAACATTCATGTTCACCATACACTGAACATGAACTGCACACATTCCTAAGCGTTGCGCAAATACGCCTATTTTTCTTGTTCTCCGGAAGCGAGCTATTTTCTGCTGTGCACTCCAAGCCGGTCAGTCCAAATCTAACAGCATGGCCATTGGTTGCTAGAATCTTCGCCGCTAGTGTCAGTGGGTAAAAATGGTGCACCTGCACGTCAGGGAAATGAATGCCAGGGGATAATAGTCACCAGTCATTAGCGAACATTGTGGTTCAGTATTAATAACTAGAGGCCGGGTGCACGAAATTCGTGCCCTCAGAGGGGGGTGCCCTCAGCCTCACCCTCTCGCAATCCGGGAGCCCTCAGGGGAGGTCTGACTGATGGTTTAGGCCTGCTCTTGGGCCTAAGCGGGCAGTCGGACATCCTTAGCCCTACTGCGGAGGTGGGAGAGGCTCCTGCCACCACCGCTGCACTCACCAGACAAGAGCCAGGCTTCTGGCTGAGCATCGCCCTCCCTATGGGAGCGCCCTGGGCGCCAGGGGGCAGCTCCTGTGTTTCGCGTCTGCCCCCTGGTGGTCAGTGCATGTCAGAGCGGCCAGTTCTGCTGTTTGGTCGATTTGCAGCATTAGCCTTTTATTATAAAGGATGATGTATAATAGGATATTGTAAAAATTAAGTTATGACTTTTTTACAAAAATATATTTCCCCATTGATTTCAGTTCATCAGATTTTTAATTCACTTTTTAGATTCACTTGTTGAGAGATATGTATTTGTTGTTCATGATTTTTATCTTTATCTTTTACTTCTTCCTCTTCCTAAAGAGTACCTTTCAGCATTTCATATAATACTGGTTTAATGTTGATGAACTGCTTTAGTTTCCCCAATGATTTCAGAGAGGAAAGGAGAGGGAGTGATGGAGACACCAGTGATGAGAAAGAACCATTGATCGGCTGCCCCCTGCACACCCTGTACTGGGGATCGAGCCCACAACCCAGGCATGTGCCCTTGGCCAGAATCAAACCTGGGACCCTTTCGACCACAGGCAACGCTCTACCCAAATTGGTGAGGGCTGGCATTTTTATTAAAATGTTTCTGACATACCGTTATATTGGCTGGGCTGCAAAAATTATCAGCATGCAGCCCACAGGCCGCGAGTTTGACAGGCTTGTCCTGGAGCATTTACAGGAAAAAGCCACCTCTTACCCCGCCCGCCCCTGAGTCCACTTGTTTAGGGGATAGAAGTAGTTCATGGTTCAGAGGCCCTTGCTTGAACCCTCTCAGAGTGGAAGGCAGAGCTGGGAGGTGAACTCTGTTCCAGGAGGGGAGGGCTGGTGGGAGCTGTCAGAGGTGGGGGCCCTGGAAGGGAGCGTCCCCAGCCTAGGGAGCAGCACAGGCAAAGGCTCAGAGGCTGGTCCCCATGGGAAGCACTCACACCTGTGGAGTCAAACCTGAAGAGAGGTTTTGTGAGTCTGCTTAAGCCAACTGTGGACAGTTACCGGCGAGCGAAATCTCCGAGGGCCGAGAGAATGCTCCAGAAAGCGGCAGTTTTGCAACTTGTTTATATGTCACAGTTCAAAGAGAAGGCAGGCCCTGGCCTGTGTGGCTAAGTGGATGGAGCGTTGGCCTGTGGACTGAAAGGTCCTGGGTTCCATTCCTGTCAAGGGCAGGTGCCCGGGTTGTGAGCTCGGTCCCCAGTAGGGGGACTTTCAGGAGGCAGCCAATCAACGATTCACTCTCAGCATGGATGTTTTTCTCTCCTCCCTCTCCCTCTTCCTCTCTGAAATCAATAAAAACATATTTTTTAAAAAGAAGGTAGTAGTGGATTACATGAAATCCATTGGCGATAGATAAGAGAGGCGGGAGAAAACAAGGGGGGGAGAGACCTCTGGGATTGGATAAAAAGTAAAACGAGCCCTGGCTGGTGTGGCTCAGTGGGTAGAGCATGGCCTGCGGACTGAAGGGTCCCGGGTTTGATTCCAGCCAAGGGCACGTGCCTGGGTTGCGGGCTCCTCCCCAGTAGGGGCTGTGCAGGGGGCAGCCGATCCGTGATTCTCTCTCATCGATGTTTCTTTCTCTCGCCCTCCCTTCCTCTCTGTTGTTAAAAGTAATAATAACTAATGGTAGTGAACAATAGGCACGTGCTTCTTTACACAGGGGGTGCAGACGTTCCCTGACCTTCCTGGATGCGGAGGAAACGGGCTTTGGTCAGGGCCCCTTCGCCCTCGGCCACCTCCCTCCGGGGCCACCTCCCTCCGGGCCACCTCCCTCCGGGGCGACCTCCCTCCGGGCCGCCTCCCTCCGGGCCACCTCCCTCCGGGCCACCTCCCTCCGGGCCACCTCCCTCCGGGCCGCCTCCCTCCGGGCCACCTCCCTCCCGGCCACCTCCCTCCCGGCCACCTCCCTCCGGGCCGGGCCACCTCCCTCCGGGCCACCTCCCTCCGGGCCGGGCCACCTCCCTCCGGGGCCACCTCCCTCCGGGCCACCTCCCTCCGGGCCGGGCCACCTCCCTCCGGGGCCACCTCCCTCCGGGCCGGGCCACCTCCCTCCCGGCCAGGTTCTGCCCTGCCGCGCGCGGCCCGACACTGACCCCGCCCCGCCCTCGCCCTGCAGGTGGTGCACACCGGAGAGAAGCCCTACTGCTGCCTGGTCTGCGAGCTCCGCTTCTCCTCGCGCTCCAGCCTGGGCCGCCACCTCAAGCGCCAGCACCGCGGGGCGCTCCCGGCCCCGCTGCCGCCCGGCCCCGGCCTGCCGGCCCTGAGCGCGCCCTGCGCCGTCTGCTGCAACGCGGGGCCCTGCTCCGCGTGCGGGGGCGCCGCGGCCGGCGGCGGGGAGGCCCCCGAGGCGGTGGGCCCCGGCGGCTGGGGCCTGGCGGAGGCGGCGGCGGCCGCGGCGGCCTCGCTGCCCCCGTTCGCGTGCGGCGCCTGCGCGCGGCGCTTCGCCCACGGGCGCGAGCTGGCGGCCCACTGGGCGGCGCACACCGACGTGAAGCCCTTCAAGTGCCCGCGCTGCGAACGCGACTTCAACGCGCCGGCGCTGCTGGAGCGGCACAAGCTGACGCACGACCTGCAGGGCCCCGGCGCGCAGGCCTGGGCGGCCGTGCCGCGCGGCGGGGGCGCGGGGGGCGCCGCGGGGGCGCCGGCGGCCTGGGGCGGCGGCGGGCCGCTCCCGGGCCGCGCGGCGGGGGGCGGGGTGCCCGAGCCGGGGGGGCTGCTCCCCGGGGGCGGCGGGGAGGCGCCCCCCGCGGCGGAGCCCTCGGAGGACACCCTGTACCAGTGCGACTGCGGGACCTTCTTCGCCTCGGCCGCCGCGCTGGCCGGCCACCTGGAGGCGCACGCGGGCCCCGCCACCTACGGCTGCGGCCACTGCGGGGCGCTGTACGCGGCGCTGGCCGCCCTGGAGGAGCACCGCCGCGCCAGCCACGGCGAGGGCGGCGGGGCGGGCGCGGAGGCGGCGGCCGCGGCGGAGCCGGCGCCCGGGGAGCCCGCGCCCAGCTCGGGCCGCGGCAAGAAGATCTTCGGCTGCTCCGAGTGCGAGAAGCTCTTCCGCTCGCCGCGGGACCTGGAGCGGCACGTGCTGGTGCACACGGGCGAGAAGCCGTTCCCGTGCCTCGAGTGCGGCAAGTTCTTCCGCCACGAGTGCTACCTCAAGCGCCACCGGCTGCTGCACGGCGCCGAGCGGCCCTTCCCCTGCCGCGTGTGCGGCAAGGGCTTCATCACGCTCAGCAACCTGTCGCGCCACCTGAAGCTGCACCGCGGCATGGACTGAGCGCGCCCCGCGGGGGGACCGGGGCCCCCAAACCCCGCCGGGCCCTGCGACGCGGGGCGGCCCCGGCTGCGGGGACGGAGCCACCAGACACCCATCAGGCCCCGAGCTGTGGGGGTCGGCGGAGACCCCCGAGCCGGGCGCCCCCAAACCAGCCGGTCCTCCGCCGCCGGGGAGGCCCACGAGCGTGAGGAACGGGCCTCCACAGTACTTGTCACACGCGGGTCCTACTCAAAGTCGGCACCCCGTCCCCCAGGGAAGCCTGGCCCCCTTCCCTGAGCGCCATCATTCCCAACGACCTGGTCTGGAGAATGGGGGGCATGCCCCGGCCCCCCGGTCCCTCCCAGCGCACCCCAATCACCGCGCCCTCGGGGACGGGAGCCAGAGTGCCGCCGGCGTCCCGCGCTGCAGGGGACCAGGGGGGACCCCGCCCCAACACCAGCCCAGGCCGTGGGCACCCCCGCCCGGTGGGCTGGAAGGTCCGGAAGCGCAGCCGCCCGCCTCTCCGTCATTCCCCCCGCCGCTCCCCTGAGTGGGAGCTGGCGGACCCTGGGGTCCCCCCACCCCCCACTCTGTTCTAGCACCTGTCGGTCTTCCTATCTCCGTGGGTTTGTCTGTCTCTGTGTTCTCCGAACCCCAAGGGAAAGGGGGGGCTGGCTAGGGGGTTCTCCCCATGAGCCTCGACCTCACCCCCTCCTCCCAGTCCCCAGTGTCTCCGAGACCCCAATAAACCTCACCCTGTCCGTCGGTGCCGCTTCATTGTCTGAACCTTGGCTCCAGAGGGCGTGCGGGTTCCTCCCTCCTGACTTCCACCGAGCCCCTCAGAGCGAAGGGATCTGGGGTGCTTGAGACAGTGCTTGACTCGATCAACTACCTGGAACCCTACCCCTTAGATACGTGTGCCTCCACAGGTGGACACCCCCCTTAGAACAGTGGTCGGCAAACTGCGGCTCTGTTGACTAATGAGTTTGCGGATCACTGCCTAGAACCAGACAGCTTCCCCCCACACACACTTTTAAATACATTTTTATTGATTTCAGAGAGGGGGAGAGAGAGAAACATCCATGATGAGAGAGAATCGTAGATTGGCTGCCTCCTGCACGCTCTGGGGTCGAGCCTGCAACCGAAGCCTGGACCGGAATCAAACCGGGACCTTACAGTCTGCAGGCGGGTGCGCTATCCACTGAGCCACATCAGCCAGGGCCAGACAGGCCCTTTGAAGCCATCAGTCCCATCGGACCTGCCCCCTGAAATCCAAACTGTCACCTTAGGGATGCATTCCTTCCAGGAGGAGAACCCCCCCCCCCGCCCCATCCTCTGAAACGGCTCCCCGGGCCACCCCGCTAGCATCACAGAGGCTACCTGGACCTCCGGTGAGGATCCAGCTTCAGACTGCCTTTTGGGTGCGAGGGTGGTCCATTCCCATCCCAGGCACCCACTGCGTGCCAGGCACAGTGACCCCTCTGGGGGACCCAGCAGTGAACTAAACCCATCGGGGTGATGGTCTCGTGCGAGGCTCAAGAGCCGCCGTTTGCCGACCGATGGTCTAGCACGAGGCGGGGTGTAGGAAGGAGGGGTGAAGGAGGAAGGCAAATCCAGAGGGCCGTGAGGGCTCCGGAGAAAATGCGGTAAGCGGCCTGGGCCGGCTGCCTACAGAGATGGCATTTGAGCCGAGACCAATGGTGAGGACGGAACCGCCAGGAGGAGGCTGGTTGGGCCTAGGAGGGGCCTGAGTCCAGAGGAAAGGGGTGTCAAGGCACTCAGAGGCTGGTGGGCATATGACTGTCCTTCCTGGACGATAAGATGCTAAGTGTGGAGGAGTAACCACGCTTGCACTTACAAAATATATATATATTGATTATATATATATATATATATATATATATATATATATACATACATATATATATATATATATATACATATATATATATATATATATATATATTGATTTCAGAGAGGAAGGGAGAGGGAGAGAGAAACATCCATGATGAGAGAGAATCACGGATCGGCTGCCTCCTGCACGCTCCCCTCCTGCGGATGGAGCTTACAACCAGGGCCTGTGCCCCGACCTGGAATCGAACCAGCAACCTGGCAGTGTATGGGACCATGCTCAACCACGTGAAGCACACTGGCCAGGCCCATGCGGGAGTCCTGTTCCCCGACTCCCCACCTCCAGAAGTGTGAGCCATCATACGTGTCTGTTGTTTACAAGCCACCTGGTCTGTTTTGTTACAGCTGCCCGCACAGACTAAGACATCCATCAACAAGGCTGCAGTTAGCCCGGCCAACTTGGCTCAGGGGTTGAGCGTTGAACCTATGAACCAGGAGGTCATGGTTCAGTGCCCGTGCAGGGCACATGCCCAGGATTGTGGGCTCCGTTTCCGGGTGGGGCGTGCAGCAGGCAGCCAGCAGCAGCCGCCGGTCAATGATTTTTCTCTCATCACTGATGTTTCTGTCTCTCTTTCCCTCTCCCTCTTTGAAATAAATAAAAATATTTAAAAACAAAAACACACACACCTGCCTTGGAGAAAGAAGACCAGCCCCTTTAGCTACAGGCTTAGCACCAACAAGACCCGCCCTTGGCCAGGAGCGAGAGCACCGGGAAAAGAGCCAGGGTTGTCATGGAGACGGTGGCCTGGGGCTATGGGGTGGAGGCCTCCACCCACCACACCTCCACCTGAACCCTTCCTGCGAGGGCGGGCCCTTCCGCTGCAGCCACAGCAAGCCCCACCCCCAGGAGTTTCCAGTCCGATGGGAGGGCAGGTCCGCAATGAGTGGGTTGGCCATAAACACAAGATTGAAAACAAAGGCAAAGAAAGTATGGACGAAAGGGTGACAGGGACGCTATTTTATTTATTTTTTAAAATACATTTTGATTGATTTCAAGGGAGGAAAGAAGAGAGAGAGAGAGAGAAACATCAATTATGAGAGAGAATCACGGATCGGCTGCCTCCCACTCGCCCCCCCACTGGGAATCAAGGCTGCAGCGCAAGCCTGTGCCCCGACCAGGAATCGAACCTTGACCTCCTGGTTCATAGGTCAAAGCTCACCCACTGAGCCAGGCCAGCCGGGCAAGGGAGTAAGGGGGGGATGGGGGAGGGCATTCCGGGCAGAGGCAAAGATCCGAGTCCAGAAAGAACAAAGAGGGCGGTGTGGCTGGAGCAGAGAGGCAGGGGGAGGGAGGCGGAGGGAGGGAGGCCCCCGGAGCCAGGCGAGCAGAGCCTTTTAGGCAGAGGGAAAGGGGAGGAGGACTAGTGGGCCCCCCACCCCCACTCGCCTAGGTGTCCAGGCACCAGTGACGAGGTGTGATCTCTGGGCGCCTCTGAATGCATGGGGAACAAGAGAGCCAATGAGGAGGCAGTTTCCGTGGGACTGGCACCCGTCTGAGCCAATCAGCGCCAGATCCCGCCCCCTGCCCGGGAGCCTGGTTCCCAGCCCAGGGCAGCCCCGCCCAGGCCCCTCGCTCACCTGGACTCGAGCCCCGCCTCCTCCCTGCTCCCCACTCGGTCTCCCCAGCATCCGGCCAGGCCTCCTCCTGGGTCCCACAGGAATTTCTCTAACGCCTTAATGGGTTCACGTGACTCCCCAGCTTTAAACCTTTTCAATGGCTTCTCAGTGCGCCAGGAATGCGCCCCAGCAGTCAGCCTGGACCAGGAGGCCGGGCACAGCCGCAGCTCGGGCCTCTCTGCCAGTCTGACCGCCTTCGCCGCCCCAACCCAAGGTCCCCGGGTCCCCCTTCGCCCCGCCCCCCACGCACTCGCATGCACGCACACACACCATGCTGTTCTCTTGGCCTGACATTCCTTTTCCCTACCACCTCCACTCCTGAATTCGCTTCCCAACATAGGTAAGCCTTTAACCATGGGATGACAGGCCTGGCCGGTGTTGCTCAGTGGATAGAGCGTTGGCCTGCGGACCAAAGGGTCCCGGTTGGATACCAGTCAAGGGCACGTACCTTGGTTGAAGGCTCCTCCCCAGCCCGGGCCCTGGTCAGGGCTTGTGCAGGAAGCAGCCAATTGATGTTTCTTTCACACCCATGTTTCTCGCTGTCTTTCCCTCTCCCTAAAATAATAATAATAAATAAATCAGCCCTGGCTGATGTGGCTCAGTGGATAGAGCATCGGCCTGCGGACTAAAGGGTCCCAGGTTCGATTCCAACCAAGGGCACATGCCCGGGTTGCAGGCTCGACCCTACCCCAGTGGGGAGCATGCAGGAAGCAGCCAATCAATGATTCTCCCTCATCATTGATGTTTCTCTGCGGACAAGAAGCCCAGAAGGCTAGTAACTTTAATTGCTTTGACTACTCACTGTTTAGTTGAGACATTGTTAGCTGAAGCCTGAAGCGGCCTCCACTTCTAATTTGTCTTTTCTATTTTTGTTATTGAAATTTCATGCCTAAAGGCTATGGGTGTGTCCCAAAGTCTCAATAAAAGGAATAGCTGGAGCAGGAGTTTCTTCTCATTAGAGGTGGGCTCCCACCTGGCCCCCAATATTCCCAAATTAATACTTTTCTAGTCTCTTTTCATTTGTGTGCGGCCTCCTCCAGAACCCGAACCCTGAACGGGAAACCTGAATAGTGAAAGGGGTTCCCACACTATTCCTCTCCCTTCCTCCCTAAAATCAATAAAAATATATTTTTGAAAATCAATGGGAAAATATCCTCAGGTAAGGATTAACAATAAAATAAAATAAAATAAATTGGATGACAAAATCACAGCCCTGACTGGTTTGGCCTAGTGGATAGAGCGTCAGCCTTCGGACTGAAGGGTCCCAGGTTTGTGTGGGGTGTGCAGGAGGCAGCTAACTGATGTCTCTCTCTCATCGATGTTTCTATCTCTCTATCCCTCTCCCTTCCTCTCTGTACAAAATCAATAAAATATATATATTTAAAAATAAAACTGCCCTTCAAACAAATACATAAGAACATAAACCACAACAGCGCTAGTCACAATGGCCAAAAGGTAGAAACAACCCAATGCCCACCAACCAATGAACAGACAGCATGTAGCATCCTGCCCCAGTGGAATAGTAATGGAATAGTATTGGATTAGTGTTGGAATAGTAATGGAATAGTGTTGGAATAGTGTTGGAATAGTATTGGAATAGTATTGGAATAGTATTATTATAGTATTGGAATAGTAATGAAATAGTAACAGAATAGTATTGGAATAGTAACGGAATAGTAACAGAATAATTTTAGGATAGTAACGGAATAGTAAAGGAATAGTAATAATAATGGGATAAAAATTGAATAGTAATGGAATAGTAATAATAATGGGATAGAAATGGAATAGTAATAGACTAGTATTGGAATAGTATTGGAATAGTAATGGAATAGTGTTGGAATAGTATTGGAGTAGTAATGGAATAGTAATGGAATAACAATGGAATAGTATTGGAATAGTAATGGAATAGTATTATTATAGTATTGGAATAGTAATGAAATAGTAACAGAATAGTATTGGAATAGTAATGAAATAGCATTGGAATAGTAACGGAATAGTAACAGAATAATATTAGGATAGTAATGGAATAGTAATAATAATGGGATAAAAATGGAATAGTATTATTATAGTATTGGAATAGTAACGGAATAGTATTGGAATAGTAACGGAATAGTAACAGAATAATATTAGGATAGTAACGGAATAGTAAAGGAATAGTAATAATAATGGGATAAAATGGAATAGTAATGGAATAGTAGTGGAATAGTAATGGAATAATATTGAAATAATACTCAGCCAGAAAAGAGGGATGAGTCATTGCCCCAGGCCACCGCGTGGATGGATTTTGACCATGTGGTGCAGAGCGCAGGCTGGCCATAAAAGGCCCGCATGTCCCACTCCACCAGTGTGAAAGGCCCAGTGGGCGAGCCCCCTACGAAGGCGGCTGGTTCCTGGATGCCAGGGGCTGGGAGGAGGAGACGACAGGCAGTGACAGCTTAGGGAGCGATGCATTTTGTAACTATGGTAGTGGTCTGTGGGAGGCAGCTGGACAGACAGAAGCAGAGCAAGGACCATGGGCCAGGTACCGAAGGTCACCCAGGCGGGAAGCCCTGGGTACCTAGCAACGGGTCAAACAAGAACCTTGCCCCCAGCGTGACCTCCCCTCCCCGGAGTATCGCTGGCCATGCAGCCCAAACCCTCCCTGACCTTCCTCCCCTGGCATGTTGCTAGCCATGTAGGTTTGCTCCCCTAGACGGGGAATGAATGGGGGGGCCGCTGGAGAACAGCCCTTAAGCATTGAGCCCCCAGAACAACGAGGTTCTTGCTTTAAAAATTTTTAAATATATTATTTATTTATTTTTAAAATATAATTTTTTAAATATATATTTTTTTACTTATTTCAGAGAGGAAGGAAGAGAGAAACAGAAACATCAATGATGAGAGAGAGCCCCAACCAGTTTGGCTCAGTGGATAGAGTGTCAGCCTGGGGACTGAAGGGTCCTAGGTTCCATTCCGTTCAAGGGCACATGCTTGGGTTGCAGGCTCAATCCCCTGAAAGAGGTGTGCAGGAGGCAGCCCATCAATGATTCTCTTTCATCATTGATGTTTCTATTTCTCTCTCCCTCTCCCTTCCTCTCTGAAATCAATAAAGATATAGTGTAGTAAAAAAAAAAGTACCACATTTTAAAAAAAATGATGAGAGAGAACTATTGATGGGCTGCCTCCAGCATGCCCCTCACTGGGAATCGAGCTCACAATCCGGGCATGTGCCCTTGGCTGGAATTGAACCTGGGAACCTTCAGTCTGCAAGCCGATGCTCTATCCACCGAGCCACACTGGGCTAGGACTTCAAATATGTTTTTATTGATTTCAGAGAGGAAGGGAGAGGAAGAGAGAGACAGCAACATCAATGCTGAGAGAGAATCACGGATCAGCTGCCTCCTGCAACGCACCACACTGGGGAATCGAGCCCGCCACCTGGGCCTGTGCCCTTGACTGGGAATTGAACCCATGACCCCCTGGTTCACAGGTCGACGCTCAACCACTGAGCCGGGAGAGCCGGACAACAATGATGTTCTGACCTGCATCCAGTTGGGCTAGGTCTCTGTGGAGTTTCAGCTCGGGGCCCAGAGAACAGCAAAACTCAGCCAGCACACGGGGCTGCCTCAGGACCAGCTGCGTCCACTAGGGACCCCCAGTCCTGGTGCCTAATCAATAGGGACCCCACCCTGATAGGACACAGCTGGGGAGCTGAGGAGCCTTTTGTTGTTGGGATCCTCCAGATAAACACCTTCAAGGCGAGGACCCAGCCAAAACCGGTGTGGCTCAGTGGATAGAGCGTCGGCCTGTGGGCTGAAAGGTCCCAGGTTCATTCTGGTCAAGGGCATGTACCTTGGTTGTGGGCACATCCCCAGTAGGGGGCGTGCGGAAGGCAGCTGATCCATGTTTTTATCTCATCCATGTTTCTAACTCTCTATCCCTCTCTCTTCCTCTCTGTAAAAAAATCAATAAAATATATTTTTAAAAAAATAGACGAGGACCCAGCCCAGCTTTTTCTAGGAGGCAAACCTGTTCCTTTCTCCATTGCCTCCCCCTTGGCGAACTGCCCTTGCCTGCCTCTCTCTCTCTCTCTCTCTCTCTCTCTCTCTCTCGTTCTGTCACCTCTGTAATTTGTGCCCGGAGCCCACGCCGCTCAGCTGGCTCACTCCTCCTACCTCTGAGACTTGCTCAGTAAACTTCTGCGTGTGGTTGAATCTTGCATCGGAATTCTTTCTCAGCCGGAACTCAGGTCCTGAGGTTGCTGAACGGAGGTCTGCTCGCCGGTCACATTCTGGTACCATTTTGCTGCTGACAGGGCCTAGTTAGGAATGTGCTGAATGCCACGGAATTGCACACGTTAAAATGGCAAATGTAACATTACATGTGTTTTACCCCAATGAAAAATATACCTTCCCCCCTACACACACACACACACACACACACACCACACACACACTCAGATGCTGACTCCCAGCTTGAAAACGTTAGAGATATGCCTCCATCTCCACAGCTTCGCCCACTTGAAGGTAGCCCTACCCCGAATTTTTGTTTAAAAATTTTTTTATTGTTTTTTTACAGAAAGGAAGGGAGAGGGACAGAGAGCCGGAAACATCGATGAGAGAGAAACATCCATCAGCTGCCTCCTGCACACCCCCCACTGGGGATGTGCCCGCAAGCAAGGTACATGCCCCCAACCGGAATCGAACCCGGGACCTTTCAGTCCGCAAGCCGACGCACTGAGCCAACCGGTCTCGGCTTTTTTTTTTTTTTTTTAATTTAAATATATTTTTATTGATTTTTTACAGAGAGGAAGGGAGAGGGATAGAAAGTCAGAAACATCGATCAGCTGCCTCCTGCACACCCCCCACTGGAGTTATGCCCGAAAGTAAGGTACATGCCCCCGACTGGAATCGAATCTGGGACTTTTCAGTCTGCAGGCCAACGCTCTATCCACTGAGCCAAACCGGTCTCGGCTCCATTGCTTTTTTGAAAATATATTTTGTTGATTTTTTACAGAGAGGAAGGGAGAAGACAGAGTCAGAAACATCGATGAGTTAGAAACATCGATCAGTTGCCTCCCGCACACCTCCTACTGGGGATGTGCCCACAACCCAGGTACGTGCCCTTGACTGGAATTGAACCTGGGACCCTTGAGTGCACAAGAGGATGCCAAACCAACCTCACCACAGCCGCCAGGGCCTGGCCCCTACCCTTTCTCCAGTCCCTGGGAAAGGCAAGCCTTCCTGAGGCTGGGCACCCTGGGTGAGGGCGCTTCCCCTCACTTTCCCGTTCTCTGAGCGGGGGAGTCACGCGACCACTTGCTACAGCAGGAAGGAACAGGGGGCTTGCCTCGGTGAGTCAGCGGTCCCTCCCTCTCCTCTCATTTCTATCACCCGCCATGGCCTTCCCCTGGACTGGGAGAAGGGAAGCCGTTCCCCGCGGTTTCGAGCTCAGACCGTACAGAGGGGAGCGCGCAGGGAGCACTGGTCCTGGGGGTCAGACAAGGTGGCTGCTTCCCTCTCTTCCTCCAGGTCCCCCAGACACAGCCCCCAGTCAGCACGGACAGAACAGGCGGCCGGTGGGCACCCCTTGTTCGCCCCCTCTTCACCCCATCACGTGGAACCTTGCCACGTGTTTGCACAGCGAGCGTCCTCATCCTTTCTCTCTTTCTTTAAAAAATGTATTTTATTACCAAAACCGGTTTGGCTCAGTGGATAGGCATTGGCCTGCGGACTGAAAGGTCCCAGGGTCAATTCCAGTCAAGGGCATGTACCTCAGTTGTGGGCACATTCCCAGTAGGAGGTGTGCAGGAGGCGGCTGATTGATGTCTCTCTCATCGATGTTTCTAACTATCTCTCCCTTCCTCTCTATAAAAAAATCAATAAAATATATATTTTTAAAAAGTATTTTATTGATTCTTTTTTTCACAGAGAAGAAGAGAGAGAGAGTTAGAAACATCGATGAGAGAGAAACATCCATCAGCTGCCTCCTGCACATCCCCTACTGGGGATGTGTCCACACCCAAGGTACATGCCCTTGACTGGAATCGAACCTGGGACCTTTCAGTCCACAGGCCAACGCTCTATCCACTGAGCCACAACAGTCAGGGGCTCATCCTTTCTTGATGGACAAATAGCATTCCACCGGGTGGACCAGTCACGATGTAGCACCCAAATCCCCACGTATGGGCGTTTAGCTTGTTTCTGGTCTTTTGCAGGGTTGCCCCAAAAGGCACGGATTGAAAGCTGGCACGACTGAAACCGGTTTGGCTCAGTGGATAGAGCATCGACCTGCGGACTCAAGGGTCCCAGGTTCGATTCTGGTCAAGGGCATGCACCTTGATTGCGGGCACATTCCCAGTAGGGGGCGTGCTGGAGGCAGCTGATAAATGTTTCTCTCTCATTGATGTTTCTGACTCTCCCTTCCTTTCTGTAAAAAATCAATAAAATGTATTTTAAAAAAATAAAGCTGGCACGGAGAGCAGTTGTGTGTTTCCGAGTACGTTGATCCCAGATAGGCTCCTGGAGCTGCTCCCTGGTTAAGGCTGTTTCCAATCACACTCCCCCAAGACAGGTGCGAACAAGGTCCCGTGTCCCACACTCCTAAAATACATATACATATAATTGATTTCAGAGAAGGGAGATGGAGGGAGAGAAATGATCAATGATGAGAATCATCGATTGGCCGCCTGCTGCACACCCCCAGTGGGGGATTAAGCCCGAAACCTGGGCATGTGTCCTTGGTTGGAATCCACTCTGGGACCCTTCAGTCCCTAGGCTCGTGCTCTATCCACTGAGCCACACCAGCTAGGACATGTTTCCCACACTCTTTTTTTTTAAAGTTCATTCTTTTACATTTCTCCAAATCTTTTTTTAAAAAAATATATGTTATTGAGCCCTAACTGGTTTGGCTCAGTGGATAGAGGATTGGCCTGTGAACTGAAAGGTCCCGGGGTCAATTCCAGTCAAGGGCATGTACCTCAGTTGTGGGCACATCCCCAGTAGGAGGTGTGCAGGAGGCAGCTGATCGATGTTCCTCTCTGATCAATGTTTCTAGCTCTCTATACCTCTCCCTTCCTTTCTGTAAAAAATCAGGTTTCAGCTGAAAGGCAGCTGCCTCCAGGAAGCCCTCGGGGATCACTCTCCAGCTCTGTGTCCGCCTCCTTCACCAGACGGTGAGCTCCCTGCAGACAGGGCCCGGCGCCTGTCGCTCCAGCACCAGCACCAAGGACAGATCCAGCCCACAGTAGGTGCTCAGTACACACCGGTGGCTTCCGGTCCAGGGAGTACATGCAGCAACATGTATGCAGAGCCCGCCTATGGTGGTGCTCAGCTAACACACATTACTTAGGACTGAGTGGATCTCACGTGAGGGGGAAACTGAGGCTTGGAGAAGACAAGCACTTCCTGGGGCAGGAGCCAAAGGAAGGCTGGAGTCAGGCTCTAGTTCGGGGTGTCCCTACTTCCCCTGAAGCCTGTCAGTGCCTCATTCATTCCTCCCGGCCACCCACGCCCCGAGCCCAGAGCCTGGCGGAGACCAGACCTGATAAATGTGTTTGTGAAGGAAGGAAGGAATATGTGTTTGAGGGGAGAGGGGCTGGACCCAGCCTCCCAGGCCTCAGAGCGCTCCTCCCTCTGGGAGGCCAGCGGCCAGGCCCCCTGAGCCCCCCTCCACCCCACCTCCTCGCCCCCCACCGGCGTCCCCTCCTCCTCCTGCTTCCGGCTCCCCAGCCAGTCTTTCCTCTCCCGGGCTGGGAGGAAAGGCGGGTTTCCGGGGGGAAGGCTTAGGCGGTGACACTGAGCCCAGCCTCCTCCACCCGCCCCCCTCCACGCGACGCTCGGGCCCTCCCTCCCCGCCACCACCGTCCACTCGGCCGGCCGCGGGGAAGGAAGAAAGGCGCCGAGGAGGCCGAGGTAAGCGCGGGGCGCGCAGCGATCCGGCCCGGGGCGGAGTCCGGGCTCCGGGCTCTGCAAGGCGGCGCCTCCTGGGCCCCGTTTCTGCAGATCATGCCTGCGGGGACGGCAGGCCGGGCCCAGCCAGGAGGTCGCCCCCTGCCCCCCGGGGGAGCTAGGGACCCCTGGCAGCCTCCCCCCCTCGGGGTGCAGGGCCTGGCCCTCGGTTTCCTCCTCCCTGGAGAATGCGGGCAGCTGGGCCCCAGCCCCTGCCTCTCCCCGGTTGGAGGAGCCCAGCCCCCTCCCTCCCCGCCCAGCCCCTGGGGCCCAGGACCCCTGCCCTGCACGTCTGGGGGGAGGGGGGTCTGGATGCTGCATTCCAGGCATCTCGGGAGCCCAGCCCCACCCCCAGCCCAGGAGTCCGGCCCCCCAACACCCTCCCTCGGGGCTCAGACCCAAGAGCTCTCCTCCCGCCGCTGCCAGCCCAGCACCTGGGCACACACACCCCGTCTCCGCGGCCTCCTGACTCGGCCTCCCACCCCCTCCGCCCCTCCCACGGCGGGGCCCCTGGGGAAATAGCAGCCGCTGACTTTGTATCCTTCTGTCTCCAATCCTGTCCGTGTCTCTGTCTGTCTCCCCGTTTCTCCTCCCCCCACGGCCCCCGCCGTGGTTCTGACCTGTTTGCACGGTCTCTGTCTGTCTAAACCTCTTTGTTTGCTCTGCATCTGTCCCTGGGGGGTGTCCTGCTGGCGGGGGGGCATCTTGTCCTCCTGCTCTCTGCCTCTCCATCTCCACTTCCCCGGGCCTGTCCGGCTCACGCGCATCTGTTGCTCGCTCCTCCTCCCTCGGGCTAAATACCTGACCCTCTTCACCTCCATCACTGCCTCGACTTCTTCGCTCTCACGTCTCCCCCCATCCTGTCCCCCCACCCCGCCCCCATCTCTCCATCTCTCTCTCTCCCACAGGCATGGATCCGCAGCCCCCTCCGCCCGCCCAGGGCAGCCCGCCTCACCGTGGCCGGGGCCGGGGCCGGGGCCGGGGCCGGGGCCGGGGCCGAGGCCGAGGCCGGGGCCGGGGCGCCGCTGCAGCCCCCCGGGCGCCCCTGCCCTGCCCCACCTGCGGCCGCCTCTTCCGCTTCCCCTACTACCTCTCGCGCCACTGGCTGAGCCACTCGGGCCTGCGGCCCCACGCCTGCCCTCTGTGCCCCAAGGCCTTCCGCCGGCCCGCCCACCTGGCCCGCCACCTGCGCGGCCACGGCCCGCAGCCGCCCCTGCGCTGCGCCGCCTGCCCCCGCACCTTCCCGGAGCCCGCGCAGCTGCGGCGCCACCTGGCCCAGGAGCACGCGGGCGGCGAGGTGGAGCGGGCGGCCGCGGAGGACGCCGCCCCGCAGCCCGGCCCCGCCGCCGCGGGCGCCCGGGGGCAGCAGGAGCGGGAGCAGGAGGAGGAGCGGGAGCAGGAGCGGGAGCAGGAGCGGGAGCCGGAGGCCGCGTGGCCGGGCACGTGGGGCGCAGAGGAGCCGGCCGCGCCCGTGGCCCCCGAGAGCGCCGTTCCCCCGGCGGCCGAGGCGGAGGCGGCGGCGGAGGCCGGGGCGGCCGAGATGCGGGCCGAGCTGGCGCTGGCGGCCGGGCGGCAGGAGGAGAAGCAGGTGCTGCTCCAGGCCGACTGGACGCTGCTGTGCCTGCGCTGCCGCGAGGCCTTCGCCACCAAGGGCGAGCTGAAGGCGCACCCGTGCCTGCGCCCCGAGGGCGAGCAGGAGGGCGAGGGCGGCCCCCCGCCGCGCCCCAAGCGCCACCAGTGCCCCATCTGCCTCAAGGCCTTCGCCCGGCCCTGGTCGCTGTCCCGCCACCGGCTGGTCCACTCCACCGACCGGCCCTTCGTGTGCCCGGACTGCGGCCTGGCCTTCCGCCTCGCCTCCTACCTCCGCCAGCACCGCCGCGTGCACGGCGCGCTCAGCCTGCTGGCTCCGCTGCCCGCGGCCGCCAGGAAGGACGACAGGGCCTCGGGCGGACGGAACTCGGGGAAGGGGCCCGAGGGCGGCGAGGGAGCCGGCCCGGAGGGGGGGGAAGGCGGGCAGAACGGGGGCGACACGGCCCCGGCCCGGCCGCCTGCGGGGGAACCCCGCTTCTGGTGCCCCGAATGCGGCAAGGGGTTCCGGCGCCGCGCGCACCTGCGGCAGCACGGGGTCACCCACTCCGGGGCGCGCCCCTTCCAGTGCGTGCGCTGCCAGCGCGAGTTCAAGCGCCTGGCCGACCTGGCGCGCCACGCGCAGGTGCACGCGGGGGGCCCGGCCCCGCACCCCTGCCCGCACTGCCCGCGCCGCTTCTCGCGCGCCTACAGCCTCCTGCGCCACCAGCGCTGCCACCGCGCCGAGCTGGAGCGGGCGGCCGCGCTGCAGGCGCTGCAGGCCCAGGCCCCGCCCGCGCCCCCGCCGCCCGCGCCCGCCGCGCCGGAGGAAGGGCTGCCCCTGCCCGCGGCCCACATCAAGCAGGAGCCGCCCTCGCCGCCCGGGAGCCCGCCCCGGTCGCCGCCGGCCCCCCCGGTCTTCCTCAGCGCCTCCTGCTTCGACAGCCAGGACCACTCGGCCTTCGAAATGGAGGAGGACGAGATGGACAGCAAAGCGCACGTGCGGGGCGTGGGCGGCCCGGCGTCCTGACCGCCGCCCCCAGCCGCCCCCCGTTTGCAACGTGGAGGAGAGAAGGCGAAGGAGGGGTCCCTCCTCCTGCCCCCGCCCGGGCACGAAGGCGGGCCCGCGCCCCTCCTTCGCCCGCCCCCGCCCCCAGTGTCCCTTTGCTGGTGGGAGCTGCTCACCCGCCACGCGTGGGACCCTTGGAAAAGGAGGGGCGGGACGCTGGCGGAAGGGGATGGAGACCGGGGCCCCGCCCGCTGCCCTGTTGGTACACACTGGACACCGTCACCTCTTCGGAACTGCCAGGCCTTAGGGGTCCCCAGTGCGCAAATGCCCGCCCCTGTCCCTCTGTCTGTCTGTCTGTGAATAAATGTGAGTTCGTGAAGGAGAGTGAGGCTGTCTGTGGGGGTGGGAGCGCCCCGGAGGGAGGCTCTGGGTGAGCCAGGGTCCCGCCCGCCGTCTGTGGACGTGTGTTTCCCGCGGGAAGGAGGCGGAGTTTGGCGCAGGAGACGCAGGAGTGGGGAAGATGGTTGCCATCGCCGGGCGGCAGCTGTGGGGAGCCTCACGCCCCGCCCCCCGCCCCCCAATCTGGCCCGTGCTCTCCTTCAGCAAACCCGGGCCCAGTGCTGAGCTCTGAGGGTGCCCACACGAAGCCACTACCCCCTCCGAGGCGCTGGAATTGTGTTTTGTTTTGTTTTTTTAATTTTTTTTTTAAAGATTTTTCTTTTTTTTTAAATATTTTTTATTGATTTTTTACAGAGAGGAAGGGAGAAGAATAGAGTCAGAAATATTGATGAGAGAGACATCGATCAGCCACCTCCTGCACACCTCACACTGGGGATGTGCCTGCAACCACGTACATGCCCTTACCCGGAATCAAACCTGGGACCCTTTGGTCTGCAGGCCAATATTTTAAAATATCTTTTTATTGATTGATTGAGAGAGAGAGAAACATCAGTTGGCTGCCTCCCACATGCACCTTGCCGGGGGATGGAGCTGGAGGTCTGGTCATGCGCCCTGACCAGAAACAACTGGCACCCTTTCAGCCAACCGGCACAGGGGCCAGGGCTGGAGTTCTAATTTCAAAAATATATGTATATATATATATATTCTTTTAATTTTTTTACAGAGAGGAAGGGAGAGGGATAGAGAGTCAGAAACATCGATGAGAGAGAAACATTGATCAGCTGCCTCCTGCACACCCCCACTGGGAATGTGCCCGAAACCAAGGTACGTGCCCTTGACAGGAATCAAACCCGGGACCCTTCAGTCCGAAGGCTGATGCTCTATCCATTGAGCCACACCGGTCAGGAAGGACTAGAATTTTAATTTTATTGATTGAGAGACAGACATCCCATTATTCCAGGTACTGATACATTCATTGACTCTTGTCTGTGTCCTGATTGGGGTTCAAACCTACAACCTTGGTGTATCAAGACGATACTTTAACCCTGGCTGGTGTGGCTCAGTGCATAGAGCGCCAGCCTGCGGACTGAAGGGTCCCGGGTTCAATTCCGGTCAAGGGCATGTACCTTGGTTGCAGGCACATCCCAGATAGGAAGCATGCAGGAGGTGGCTGATTGATGACTCTTTCTCTCATCAGTGATGTTTCTATCTTTCTCTCCCTCTCCCTTCATCTATGAAACCAATAAAAAAATACATATATATTTAAAAAATATGAAGCTTTAGGCTCCCCGGCCAGGGTGGAGCCGGAAGCCTAGATTTCTGTCCTGAACAGTGTAGCCGGGAGCCACAGGTGGCTGCATCCATTGACATGCAGGACAAGAAGTTTAAGCTGGAGTAGCATGGAGCTCCTCGGCCATAATATCCCAGGCGCCCGTAGCCCCTGCGGCCGGTGGCCATGCTGTTGGACAGCACGGATCCGGGACCTTCCGGCGTCCGGGACAAGGCTGCCTGAGATGACAGCCCATGGGCAGTCGGGCCTCAGGGACAGAGAAGGGCCTCCAGGGAGGACCCTGCAGGGCTGGGTGCTGACAGATGGGGGGCCGGGCTGCTGAGGTCAGTTCCTGACCTGGATGGGGGCTGGGGGTGGGGGGAGCCGGGGTGAAGGCCGTGAGCGCGGGCTCCGTATGTTAGAGAAGAAAAGGGGTGTGGGTGGAGACGGTCATTTTCTACACATGCTCTGAGTGTTTGTTGTTTAAATTGTATGGATTGATCTGAGAGAGAGCGAGAAGGAGTGAGAGAGAGAGAGAGAGACTTGCTGTCCCGCTTATTGACGCCTTCCTGGGCTGATTCTTTGTGTGCCCTGACAGGGATCGAACCCGCAGCCTTGGCATAGTGGGTGATGCTCTATGCCAGCGGTTCTTAACCTGTGGGTCGCGACCCCTTTGGGGGTCGAATGACCTTTTCACAGGGGTCGCCTAAGACTATTGGAAAACACCTATTTCCCATGGTCTTAGGAACCAACAGACCGCTCCTCGGTGTAGCAAAGTGTAGCCATGTAGTTTACTGTTGTCTTATGAAGACTGTTGCCCATGCTGCACCACGATTCAAGACAATATTTCATTTATTTGTCATTAGAAATAAATATTTCACAATATACAATTACATATTGTTTTTGTGATTAAGCACTATGCTTTAATTATGTTCAATTTGTAACAATGAAAATACATCCTGCATATCAGATATTTACATTACAATTCACAACAATAGCAAGATTACAGTGATGTAGCAGCCACAGAGATCATTCTATGGGTGGGGGTCACCACCACATGAGGAGCTGTGTTAAAGGGTCGCGGCGTTAGGAAGGTTGAGAACCGCTGCCCTAAGCCATGGAGCTCCCTGCCTGGGCGGGGCGGGTTGTTTGTTTTAACTTTTATTTTATGCTTTGATTGATTTTTAGAGAGAGAGGGAGGGAGAGGGATAGAGAGAAACAGTGATGAAAAAACACCCTCCACCGGCTGCCCCTGCGCGCCCTACAGGGGGACGGAGCCCGCAGCCAGGCAGGGGTGTGCCCCGACCCGGAGCCGTGCTGTGTGCGCGCGCATGTGTGTGCTGTGTGTACGCGTGTATGTGTGCATGACAGTGTGTGTTGTGTGTGATGGTATGTGTGTGTTATGTGCATTGTGTGCGGTGTCTGTGTGGTGTGTGTGGTGATGTACATGTGTGTTGTGTATGTGTGTGGTTTTATATGTGTGTTTCTGTGTGTATTATATGTGTGGTATGTGTGTTGTATGTGTATGGTGATGCGTGTGTATTGTATTGTGTTGTGTGTGTGATGTATGTGGGTGCATGTGTGTATCTTGTGTGTGTGTGGTGTCTATGTATGGTATGCATGTGGTGTATCTTTTGTGTGGATATATGTGGTGTGTGTGTGTGGTATGTTGCATGTACAGTGTGTTGTGTGTGTTGTGTCTGTATGTACGGTATGTATGGTGCGTGCAGTGTGTGTGTGTGGTATCTCTGTGTGGTGTGTGGTATGTATGTTGTGAGTATGGTGTGTGTATGGTGATATATATGTGTGTGTATATGTGTTTGTGTGTGGTGATGTACGTGTGTCTATTATGTGTGTGGTGTGTGTGGTGTATGTGTATGGTATGCATGTTGTGTATGTTGTGTGTGGATGCATGAGTGGTGGGTATGTGCTGGTTGTATGTTGCATGCATGGTGTGTTGTGTGTGTTATGTGTGTGGGGTGTGTGTAGTGTCTGTGCGTACAGTATGTGTGGTGTGTGTGTGTGGTGTCTCTGGTGTGTGTGGTGTGTGCGTGGTGCCTCTGTGGTGTGTGTTGTATGTGGTGTGTGTGTGTGTGTGTGTATGGTGTCTTTGTGTACAGTATGCATGGTGTGTGTGGTATGTATGCACGTGTGTGGTGTGTGTCGTATGCATGTGTGGTGTGTGTATGGTGTCTGTGTTGTGTGCATGTGTGTTGTATGTGTTACATGTATATGATGTGTGCATGATGTGTGTTGTGTGTTGTCTGTATGCATGTGTGCCGCATGCTGTATGCATGTGTGTGGTGTGTGTGGTGTATGTATGTGTGGTGGTGGTGGTGTGTGTGGTGTGTATTGTATGTATGTGGTGTGTGTATGGTGTCTGTGTTGTGTGTACGTGCGTGCGTGTATGTTGTATGCGTTATATGAATGTGGTGTGTGCATGTTCTGTGTTGTATGCATGTATGTGGCGTGTTGTGTGCACGCACGTGTGGTGTGTGTAGACACGTGTGGTGTGTGTTGTATGTGTTGTATGCGTTGTGTGTATACATGTGTGGTGTGTGTTGTGTGTGTGGTGTGCGTGGTGTGCGTTGTGTGTATACATGTGTGGTGTGCGTTGTATGTTCGTGGTGTGTTGTATGTATGTGGTGTGCGTGGTGCGTATACGTGTGTGTTGTGTGTGTTGTGTGTGTGTGTGGTGGGGTGTGTGAGACACGTTTGTCAGGCCGGGCGGGAGGGGAGGGGAGGCGGGGCCAGGCCAGTCTTCCTGAAGCCCCGCTCGGGCCTCCGTGCAGACGTCCGCCCCCCCCACCCCGGGCCGCTCTCTCTTCTCGCCGTGGCCACCGTCACCCTCACGTCACCGCAGAGCAGCCCTGTTTTCGGCTCTGGGAGGGACGGGTCCCTGGGGAGAGGGGGGAGGTGGCGGAGGGGAGGGGCGACCCCGCTAGCTCTGGGAGTGGTGCCTGGCACGCGCGAGCACTCAGCACGCGTGGCCTGGGTCCTCCTGGCCAGGGACGAAGTTGGGGGCGGCTGGGCACCGCCCCCCGCCCCCCGAGCCACTCCGGGAGCTGCCAGACCAGCAGAGGAGGTGGGGCCTGGTACAGTCCGGGCACAGGAGCGAGGGGTGCCAGCTGAGGCTGGGTCTCCCCCTGCTAGATCCTAGAAGAAGCCCCAGCTTCACCTGGGCTGCTGGGGAGACCGGGGGCCGCCTCCCTCCCCAAGACCCTTCAGTGGCTCCCTATTGCCACCTGCACGGTGCGCCCTAGTGAGCGCGCACCCCACGGCCAGACACCCGCTCGGCACATGCCAAGCACCGAGGCCGTGGAGGGAGGGCATTGGGCAATGACCCCGCTTACGGGACGGGCGAGCTGAGGGTTCCGGCTCAGAAGTCACCCCTTCTGTAGCCACTGCCATCCCTGGAGCCTCTCGGATTAAACGAGTTTCTTTGGGCCCTGGCCGGGGTGGCTCAGTGGACAGAGCGCCGACCCTCCGACCCCAGGGCCCTGGGTTGGATCCCAGTCAAGGGCACGTCCCTGGGATGCAGGCTCCTCCCCCGCCGGGCCCTGGTCTGGGCGCGTGCAGGAGGCAGCCCATCGCTGTGCTTCTCCCTCTCACATGGACGTTTCTCTCTGTCTTTCCCTCTCTCCCACTGTCTCTAGAAACCAATGGGAAGATATCCCCGGGTGAGGATTTAAAAAACAATAATAAATAAGTGGCCGGAACTGGTGTGGCTCAGGGGATAGAGCATCGGCCTGTGGACTGAAAGGTCCCAGGTTCGATTCCGGTCAAGGGCACGGACCTCGGTGGTGGGCACATCCCCAGTAAGAGGTGTGCAGGAGGCAGCTGATCAATGTCTCTCATCGATGTGTCTAACTCTCTCTCCCTCTCCTTTCTTCTCTGTAAAAAAATCAATGAAATATATTTTAAAAAATAATAAATGAATGAGTTACTTCGCAGAGTGGGCGGAGTTCCCTGGGAGGAGGGTATTGCTATTGTTGCCTCGTTCTTGTTTTTTTTTTTAATCTATTTTTATTGATCTCAGAGAGGAAGAAATAGATAGAAACATCAATGATGAGAGGGAATCATGGGTCGGCTGCCTCCTGCACATTGGATGGAGCCCTCAAAACCTGGCACGTGCCCTTGACCAGGATCAAACCTGGGACCCTTGGGTCCACAGGCCAGCACTCTATCCGCTGAGCCAAACCATCCAGGCCATTGCCTCATTTTCTTTTTCTTTTTTTAAAATATATTTTCATTGATTTCAGAGAAGAAGGGAGAGGGAGAGAGAGAAATAGAAACATCAGTGATGAGAATCATGGATTGGCTGCCTCCTGCACGCCCCCCACTGGGAACCGAGCCTGCAACTCGGGCATGTGCCCTTGGCTAGAATTGAACCCGAGACCCTTCAGTTCACAGACTGACACTCTATCCACTGTGCCACACCAGCCAGGCTCTTTTTAAAAAAAATCTTTTAAAAAATATTTTTATATGTATTTTATTGATTTTTTACAAAGAGGAAGGGAGAGGGATAGAGAGTCAGAAACATCAATGAGAGAAAGAAACATTGATCAGCTGCCTCCTGCACATACCCCACTGGGAATGCGCCAGTAACCAAGGTACAGTCCTTGACTGGAATCGAACCCAGGACCTTCCAGTCCACAGGCCGTGGCTCTACCCACTGAGCACCACCGACCAGAGCTTGTTTTTGTTTTTTAAACAGAATGGTTTTATTGATCTTAGAGAGAGAGATAGAAATATTGATGGCGTCATTGATCGGCTGCCTCCTGCACATCTCACACTGGGGATCAAGCCCAAAATGGGGGCATGTGTCCTGACCAGGACTCGACCCCGTGACCTTTGGGTCCACAGGATGATACTCAACCAACTGAGCCACGCCGGCCGGGCTGCTGCCTCATCCCCATTCCTCCCCGGCCCGGGGGAGACTTGGTCTTGCGGGGGAACCCTCGGCGCCCCTTCGGGACCTCCGAAGCGGCCTCCCCACTTCCCGGGGCACGACGGCTCAGAGGGGACGTTCCTGTCCGGCTCTCCCCGCTGGGGCACGGCGGCGGGCGGGGGCCGGCTGGACCAGCTCCAGCCTGAGCCCCTCACAGGCTGCCAGAACACGCATGGCCGCTCCCACCACACAACCCACCTCTCAGCGCCCCCTTCCCACACACGCTGGTCTCCTGGCCCCAAGGTCGTGCCCCCAGCCCGTGCTGGCTCATCTGGAGGCTGTGCTGCCTGCGAGAGAAATAGCCCTAGAACAAGATACAGAACTTAGGCCCTGGCTGGTGTGGCTCAGTGGATGGAGTGTCGGCCTGCGGATGGAAGGGTTCCAGGTTCGATTCTGGTCAAGGGCATGTACCTTGGTTGGGGGCACATTCCCAGTGGGGGGCGTGCAGGAGGCAGCTGGTCGATGTTTCTAACTCTCTCTCCCTCTCCCTTCCTTGCTGTAGAAAATCAATAAAATATATATATATATATATTTAAAAGATACAGAACTTAGGCTGAGACCACGGAGGCTCAGAGGTGTGGGACAGACCCAGGAATTGATAAAAATGATCACGTGGGTATGATTACTATGAAGTCTTACTTACATGAGCTCAATCACCTTGGTTAATAATACAAAACACACTTCAAAAATATTTTTTATTGCTTTCAGAGAGGAAAGGAGACAGACAGAGAGAGAGAGAGAGATCAATGATGAGAGAGAATCATGGATGGGCTGTCTCCTGCACGCCCCCCACTGGGGATCAAGCCCGTAGCCTGGGTAAGTGCCCTTGATCAGGAATTGAACAGTGACCTCCTGGTTCACAGATGGAGGCTCAACCACTGAGCCATGCCGGCCGGTAATGTTACAATGTAAACAGATGGTATCCATACATTTATCTTTTAAAATTTCATTTCAAAGCAATTTACAAGAACAGGGGCATGTCACCCCTAAACTCTCAGCAAGCTACCCAATATTTATTTACGCTTCCTATCCTTGGTGAAATTGCAACACAGTGAAATATATATCTTCCGCATGTTACCATCTGACACATTTTAATTTTTATTCTTAAATATATCTTCTTGCCCTGGCCGGTTTGGCTCAGTGGATAGAGTGTCGGCCTGTGGACTCAAGGATCCCAGGTTTGATTCCAGTCAAGGGCATGTATTCTGGTTGGGGGCACATCCCCAGTAGGAGGTGTGCAGGAGGCAGCTGATCGATGTCCCTCTCTCATCGATGTTTCTCTCTGTCCCTCTCCCTTCCTCTCTGTAAAAAAAAACAATATATATATATATATATATATATATATATATATATATACATATATATATATTTTTTTAATATATATAGCCAAAACCGGTTTGGCTCAGTGGATAGAGCCTTGGCCTGCAGACTGAAAGGTCCCGGATTCGATTCTGGTCAAGGGCAGGTATCTCGGTTGCGGGTGCATCCCCAGTAGGGGGTGTACAGGAGGCGGATGATTGATGTCTCTCTCACCGATGTTTCTAACTTTCTATCCCTCTCCCTTCCTCTCTGTAAAAAATCAATAAAATATATTTTAAAAAAATAAAAAAATAAATATATTTTTTTATTGATGTCAGAGAAGAAGGGAGAAGAAGAGAGAGAGAAACATTTGTGATGAGAGAGAATCATGGATCGGCTGCCTCCTGCATGGCCCCCACTGGGGATCAGAGCCCACAACCTGGGCCTGCGCCCCGACAGGGAAGCAAACCGTGACCTCCTGGTTCCTAGGTGGATGCTCACCCACTGAGCCACGCCGGCCTCCCTCTGCGAGGGGCTCTGAGACCCCCAGGGGCGACGTCCCCTGCAGAGCCCTCGGGCCAGCCCCCCACCCCCGGGCTCCCAGGAGCTGGTTGGGAATCCAGCCTCCAAGGCCAAGCCCTGAGCCTCCTTACCTGGCCACACCCGCACCGTGCCCGGCACTGCCCGGCCCGCCCGTAAGCCCGCGGCACCACTCAGCCAGCCGCCGGGCTGCCTCCCTCCCGCCTCCGGGCCGGGCCGAGCCGGGCCCTCCTCACAGGCTCTTTTGACCCGAGCAGGATGGGGAGGAGGGTGTGGACGGGACCAGACGTGGAACCAGAAAGAGGGGAGCGACCCACCCACGGTCACGGGAGGGGCCCGGAGGGGGCAGGGCCAGCTGTCTGCCTCAGACTTCTGGGCCCGGAGGAGGATGTGGGAGCTGCTCTTCCCCATCGCGCCCTGCCCGCGCCGGGCACGCCCCGCATGAGCCCGCCCTCCTCGCCCTCCTCCGCAGCTGCCCCAGCGTGCAGCCTGGGGGCGAGGGCTTGGCCTGAGGTGACCCCGGCTCTTCCCTGCAGGCCTCCCCTCGCGTGCCCCTCAGGCCCGGCCCGAGGCCTCAGCAGGTGAGCGTGGACCTATGACCCTGGAGGTTGCAGTTGGCTTCCCGGTCAGGGCACCGGCCCGTGTTGTGGGCTCCATCCCCAGGGTGGGACGTGCAGGAGGCAGCCGATCCAAGATTCTCCCTCATCGCTGATGTTTCTTTCTCCCTCTCTCTTCCTTTCTGAGATCAATAAAAATAAAAACAATCGACCTAGCTGGTGTGGCTCAGTGAATACAGTGCCGGCCTGCACACTAAAGGGTCCCAGGTTCCATTCCCAGTCAAGGACATGTGCCCGGGTTGCCAGTTCGGTCCCCAGTGAGGGGCGTGCAGGAGGCGGCCGATCCATGATTCTCTCTCATCAGAGATGCTTCTCTCTCTCTCTCTCTCTCTCTCTCTCCCCCTCTCTCTCTCTGCCTCTCCCTTCCTCTGAGATCAATGAAAATAAAAATAATCAATGCCCCTCAGGAGGCCCTCCCTGCCCCCCTTCTTCCATATTTCACCTCCACCGACCTCGGCCATAGCAGAACTCTAAGACACCCCAAACCCCGTCCCAGGCACATACGCCTCTCCCGGTCCCTGTCTGACGGCCATCTGAGCCTGCTGACTCTGGGCCAGGGAGCAGCCTGCGGTGGGCTGGCCTCAGCGGGGGACCCCTTCACCTGGAGAGAGAGCCTGGAAGTGTGAGGGGGACTTAGGGGAGGGGGAGTCTCCCTGGCTGGTTTTGAAGCGGGCTGGCGTGGGGGCTCAGGGGGCACCGGGGCTGGGGAGGAGGGCTTGGGAGGACTGGGGCTGGGCTGGGGGGCTTGGGAGGCACCGGGGCTGGGGAGGGGGACTTGGGGGGCACCAGGACTGGGGAGGGGGCTCGGGAGGCACCACAGAGCGAGAACGGCAGGCGGCCTCTGAAAAGGGAGCTGATAGAGATCCGGGCGACCGCTGCCAGGAGGGAAACGGAGCCTCGCAGTTTGTCCCCGGGGAGGGGGCGACCCGTCCTGCCTGCCTGGGGTCCTGACTCACAGGAGCCGCGAGCTCATGGGGTGCGGTCTCCAGCTGCTGTGGTGGAGGTGCCAAGGAGGAGGGAGGGGGGACAGGTGGGGCCGGGGGGTGCCAGGGCCCTGGAACCGTGCTGGGTGGCGCTATGGCGGGCACAGGGCATGTACACCCGCCGGAGGGCACCGTCCGGGGTCCGCGGCCGCTGCTGAAGGACCGGTCCACCCCCAGGGGAGGGCGGCACCAGAGGGAGCCCCAGGGCCAGCAGGGACCGTGTCCAGCAGTGGCTCCCAAGTGGGGCACACGCCCTGGGGGTGTGTGATTTTTTTAAGGAGGACGATTTGAGATTGAGCTTTTTAAAAACTATATATATTTTATTGTTTTTTTACAGAGAGGAAGGGAGAGGGATAGAGAGTCAGAAATATCGATGAGAGAGAGACATGGATCAGCTGCCTCCTGCACACCTCCCATTGGGGATGTGCCCGCAACCAAGGTACGTGCCCCTGACTGGAATTGAACCTGGGACCTTTCAGACCGCAGGCTGACGCTCTATCCGCTGAGCCACACTGGTTTTGGCGAGATTAAGCTTCTCACAGTGAATTTCTGGCATTTTTTTTGGTCCTGGGGCCCTCATAGATGGTCTGTACGGTGACAGTCTATGCTTGGAAACTTCATTTGCTATATTTCCATATCACTTCACAGTATTGTTTTTAAAACGTATTTCTTTATTGATTTCAGAGAGGAAGGCAGAAGGAGAGAGAGAGAGAGAAACATCCACGATGAGAGAGAATCAGAGATTGGCTGCCCCCTGCACGGCCCCTATTGGGGATCGAGCTCGTAACCCCAGCAGGTACCTTTGATCCGAATCGAACCCGGGACCCTTCAGTCTGCAGGCCAACGCTCTATCCACTGAACCAAACAGGCTAGCAGTGGTCGGCAAATTCATTCATCAGCAGAGCCAAATACAACAGCACAACGATGGGAATTTCTTCGGAGAGCCACATTTTTTAAACTTCTGATGCCACTTCTTCAAATAGACTCGCCTAGGCCGTGGTATCTTGTGGAGGAGCCACACTCCAGGGGCCAAAGAGCCGCAGGTGGCTCGCCAGCCACGGTTTGCCGACCACTGAGCTAGGGCTATTGTTATTTTTTTTAAACAATTTCTTAGCAATTTCTACCTCAGGACTTCAACTGTCCTTTCATTCTTTTATTTTTCTCTTTCATGGATGCCACGTTCTTTGGAAGCTTGTTTAGACCAAGCTCATGGCCTTTCGGCTTTCTTCCCAGGAATAGTTTACTTTTTGACAGTATTTTTTAAAATAAATATTTTCTTTTTATTTATTTTTTATTTTTTAACTGATTTTTTACAGAGAGGAAGGGAGAGGGATAGAGAGTTAGAAACATCTATGAGAGACATCGATCTGCTGCCTCCTGCACACCTCTTAGTGGGGATGTGCCCGAAACCAGAGTACATGCCCTTGACAGGAATCGGATCCGGGACTCTTCAGCCTGCAAGCTCATGCTCTATCCACTTAGCCAAACCGACTAGGGAGTGACAATATTTTTAAAAATATATTGTTATTGATTTCAGAGAGGAAGGGAGATGAAGAGAGAGAGAAACATCCATGATCACAAGCAATCATGGATCGGCTGCCTCCTGCACACCCTCCACTGGGGATCGAACTCGCAACCCGGGCATGCGCCCTTGACCGAAATCAAACCTGAGACCCTTCAGTCCACCAGCTGATGCTCTATCCTCTGAGCAATACCAGCCAGGGTGGGAGTTCACTTTTTTTAAAAAAATATATTTTATTGATGTTTTACGTAGAGGAAGGGAGAGGGACAGAGAGTCAGAAACATCGATGAGAGCCAAGACCGGTTTGGCTCAGTGGATAGAGCGTTGGCCTGCGGACTGAAAGGTCCCAGGTTCGATTCTGGTCAGGGGCATGTACCTTGCTTGCGGGCACAACTCCAGTAAGGGGGCGTGCAGGAGGCGGCTGATGTATGTCTCTCTCTCATTGATGTTTCTGACTTTCCATCCCTCTCCCTTCCTCTCTGTAAAAAATCAATAAAAATATATTAAAAAAAAAAGAAACATCGATGAGAGAGACATCGATCAGCTGCCTCCTGCACACCCCACACTGGGGATGCGCCCTCAACCAGGACACATGCCCTTTACTGGAATCCAACCTGGGACCCTTCAGTTCGCAGGCCGATGCTCTATCCACCGAGCTACACCGCTCTCGGAGGGAATTCACTTTTTGAATAATAAGAATTACACATCTCAGGGTCGAGGGGAGCATCAGGATGTTAGAGGGGAGCATCAGGATGTTAGAGATGCTTAGGTGGCCAGAAGAGGTTGGGGACCACGCAGCTAGGGTGGACAGGAAATCTTGGTCCCCTCCTCTTAATGTTTCTGTGAACCTAAAACATCTCTAAAGAATCACATTTAGTTGAAACTGGTGTGGCTCAGTGGATGGAGCGTCGGCCTGCGGACAGAAGGGTCCCAGGTTCGATTCCAGTCAAGGGCATCGACCTCGGTGGTGGGCACATCCCCAGTGGCGGGCGTGCAGGAGGCAGCTGATCGATGTTTCTCTCTCATCGATGTTTCTGGCTCTCTGTCCCTCTCCCTTCCTTTCTGTAAAAAATCAATAAAATATATTTTAAAAAATTTTTACACAAATATATAGAGAGATATAGATTGATTGATTTCACAGAAAGGGAGAATTAAAAACATTGGTCTTCCTGCCCGCCTTCCTCCCCCCCCAGTGGGTGGCTGAGCCCACAACCGAGGTTCATGCGCTTGACTGGAATGGAACCCGGGACCCTTCAGCTTTGGGGCCAATGCTCTACCCACTGAGCAACACTGGCCAGGGCCCTAACGTTCCCTGCCACGTGAGCCCCGCCCATGACTGGCCTCTTCCCTGCAGCCTCTGTGCCTTCCGGGCTCCCCAGGGCTGCCTGCGGGCCCCACTTTGTCTTCCCGGCTCCCCAGGGCCAGCGGTGGCCCAGCTCAGGCCCCAGCAATGGTGTGTTGAACGGAAGCCAGAGCTGCCAGCAACTGGGATGTGTGTCGGTCTGGCGCCTGGCCTGCACACACCTGCACATATACATACATGCCTGCACACGCATGCACGTACCTGCACGCACTTCATGCACCTGCACATGCCTGCACACATCTGCACACGTCTGGACACATCTGCACACACTTCGTGCACCTGCACCACCTCACACGCCTGCACACACCTGCGCATATACATACATGCCTGCACGTGCGTGCATGCACCTGCATGCACTTGCACATGCCTGCACACACCTGCACACATATGGACACATCTACACACACTTCATGCGCCTGAACACACCTGCACCACCTCACACGCCTGCACGCACCTGCACACTCTTGCACATCTGCACATACCTGCACGTGCCTGCACACATCTGTACATGCCTGCACGCACCTGCATACATCTGGGGTTGTGAGGTGGGGAGTCCGCCCCTTGGGGTTTAGTCCCAGCCCTGCCGGCAACCGCCTGGGGACATGGTGTGATACTGAATCTCCACGGTGTCCCTTTCCCAGCTATAAACGAGCTAAGAATAGGCCGCCGTGGCTTAGCGGCTGGGAACACAGGGGTCAGGGGCCGTCACTGCCCATGGTCGGTGGGATTTAGAGGCCATTCAGCTCCCGCTCGCTCTCACTGCTGCACACCTTTCCCAAGGATAAAGGGCTCCAGCGGAGAGGAGAGGGACAAGCATCCGTCAGAAGGAGGCCTTTGGCACGGCCGGCGTGGCTCCGTGGCTGAGCGTTGACCTAGGAACCAGAAGGTCAGGGTTTGATTCCCAGTCAGGGCACATACCAGGGTTTTGGGCTGGATCCCCAGTGTGGGGCGTGCAGGAGGCAGCCGATCCATGATTCTCTCTCATCATGGGTACTTTTTTTGTTTTATTATTGATTTTTTACAGAGAGGAAGGGAGAGGGATAGAGAGCTAGAAACATCGATCAGCTGCCTCCTGCACGCCCCTCACTGGGGATGTGCCCGCCACCAAGGTACATGCCCTTGATTGGAATCAAACCTGGGACCCTTCAGTCCACAGGCCAAGGCTCTGTCCACTGAGCCAAACCAGTTTTGGCTGATCTTTCTTTTTATTTATTTTTTAAAAAACTATATCTATATCTATCTATCTATCTATATATAGATACATATAGATATATAGTTTTTTTAAAAAATATTTTATTGATTGTTTTACAGAGAGGAAGGGAGAGGGACAGAGAGCCAGAAACATCAGTGAGAGAGAGACATCAATCAGCCACCTCCTGCACATCTCCCATTGGGGATGTGCCCGCAACCAAGGTACATGCCCTTGACTAGATTCGAACCCGGGACCTCTCAGTCCACAGGCCGATGTTCTATCCACTGAGCCCAAACTGGCAATATATATTTTTTTATTGATTTCAGAGAGGAAGGGTAGGGAGAGAGAGATAGAAACATCAGTGGTGAGAGGGAATCAGGGACTGGATGTCTCTTGCACACCCCCCGACTGGGGATGGAGCCCGAAACCTGGGCCTGGGTCCTGACTGGGAATCAAACCAGTGACCGCCTGGTTCCTGGGTCCACATCCATCCGCTGAGCTACAGCCAGCTGGGCATCCTTGATGTGTGTCTCTCTCTCCCTTCTTCTCTGAAATCAGTAAGAATGTCTCTTTAAAACCCCACAAGTCCCCCGGCGCTGCGATGGTGGCTTTGGGGGGTGGAGGGGGTGGAGGGGCTGCCCACCCAGCCCGGGGCTGTGGACGGGACTCGGGTGAGGGAGCTGCCTGTGCATCGGAAACGTGACCTCTGCGGGGACACAGCATCCCTCCGGGCGCGGTGACACTCCCCTTTTCGCGCTAAGTTGTTAAAATCCGGTCTAGTCTCTGCTCACGTCTCAATTAGGGCCGCCCAGGGCCCGGCCAGTGGCTTCGCTGAGGGCCCGGAGCTCCGACAGGGAAAGTACAAGGTCCAGCCAGAGGGACAGGCGCAGCGGGGAGCTGGGTGGAGACAGGGGCCGGGGATCCCCGGAGGCCACCGGCAGGGACGGCCTTGGCCACTGCCGCAGGTGAGCACAGGTGCTGGGGGCGGG